>JAUMHH010155501.1:0-18502 GCA_032359455.1 Chlamys rubida | reverse complement strand
GTGACCCCAACCTTTTCACGTCCGATCGGGGAATCGAACCCCGGCCGCCTTGGTGAAAGGCAAGTGTGCTATCCACTACACCACCCGACCACTCTTTCATTTCATGTTATACAGTATTTAAAACCCGTGCTTACCGGTCTTCATCCTTATACTTAGAACACTGTAAATATCCAATACAATAAACTAGTAAAAACTATGCCTGCGTTATACATACAATATAACTAACCAATATACTATTGTAACCCCTGCGATTAAAATTACTTACAATGCTAAATACATTACAATAGAAAAAACACTGTGTCTGTCAAATGCTGTACAACATTTTAAAGACTGATATGTCGAGAGCAAAAAAAAAATATATAAGACCAGTGAAAACGGAAATACACAAGGAAAAGACAATGACAGAAAGCGATGATGTATTCAAAACCATAGGAGAGACACACAGAAGAATTGAGACGTATCCGCGTATCTAGGTTTCGAAAGGGAACGAGTTAAGTTAACCGTATGTGCCAGTAAATGAAGTCCTAAGACACAGGTGGAATGTGTTTTATACTCATGACATACTCTGAATATTTAAATGATAACGTCCTATCATCTTAAAATGTAGCAGTGTATTTGATAAGGCTTTGAAATGTAATTATTTCTTAAAAATTGTAAAAGAAATACCAAAATCTCAAAATCGAGGAAATCCTTGTAAAATATGAATAAAAGAAAGATTTATACGGATACACTTGAAAAAATACAAGGATAATAAGACCCAGTGCCCTGGAAGGGTAATCGAATACAACCACAATTGTCAATCTTGTTAAAATCCAATTAATGTCAAAATAAAATTACTAGAGTAGTGATCATCCGAAAGGATATACTAATGGGCATAATCAAGAACGTCTATATTCATATTGCACAGGGGATAATTTTCTTTCCTTACGAAATCATGATAGCGAACACCAAACTTTCCCATTAAGGTTTCAACAGGTTTCATCTTCTGAAACCATGTGTTGTAAAAGTGTCCGTCGGCATTCGATATTTATCACAGAAAACGTGATACATTGTATACATAGAGCAAGTCTGTTCATACCGAATCAACTGCTACATGTTAACAACGTAGGAGGGAAACAGGGTGATTCTGTCAAGAAAGGTAAAGTTCACGATCCTAAAATCGAAATAGTCGCGCTTATCGTACGTTTAGTATTAAGCCTTCCATATTGGTCATGTTGAATGTATATATCGACGTAATAGGAATAAAGTTGAAATTGAAAGTGTTCGTTATATCTTTGTTACGTGTCCTGATAAACTCTTTCAATTTAGTCTTGAGTTGGTCTAGAGAGGGGCACTGTTTGTCTTATGATATGCGGACAATCTGATGGACTTTTTTCTACATAACTCAAAATATTTCCAAAAACAACAAAATCATATACAAAATTCAATTGTCATCATATTTTATCGTGGCGAGTATTTTGCTTTTTAAATCCTTTTTAAAGAAAGCTCTGATCATACGGAAAAGAGGTTCGTTTGGTTAGGTATGGCGTATGGCTAAGTACAGGGTAGACAAGTAATATATTTTGATGTAAGAAACATTTTGTAAGAAAAGATATTCAAAACTGCTCTGATTTCTTCAAAATCGACATTCGATGAATTTTACTTCTTGAGTGCACAGTATCAGAATGCGACCGAGTAAATGGTACTATTAGAAGTTACAATGACGGCTTGGTTGGGAAACTAGCACAGTCGGCGATAAAACGTTGTGCATAAGGATTCTAGTGAAGTTGCGGGATTCAATACAAACCAGGCACGTCAATATTCTTATCAGTATCTCATCGGTATAACAGACAGATTGGAATACAGAAGCAAAATCTTGGTTTTCATTTTCGAAAAAAGTGCATGTTGTGAAGTAAATGTTCCTTGGTTACCAAGCCATCATACTTCTTTTTCGCAAACACCTTATGTGACAATATTTGCGACAAGGATTAGGTTTCTTTGTTTGCTGACCACACCACATACTCATCATGTAAATTATTCAATTCGGTTTGGACAATGGGGGCTGGCTTGTGTTTTCAAGTTGCTAATACTTTTCACAATGTTGGAACTTGTACCATTTTAGATTCTGTTATAAAACGTTAAGTAAAAAGAAAAAAAATCTGATTTGATCGTCAATCTATAAAAAGATTAAAATGATATTAACTAAGATGAGCATTACATGACAGACTTGTCCTAAATGTAACCCTGTCTACCTCGAGTAAGGGTGGTGTGATTGATATCGTTAAACACAACGAAAAGTTGAACAATTTCGTTCCGACATCTTAACAGTTCACCTTTTACCACTCATTAGAGCACTCTCATTTGTCAAATGCCAAAGACCTAACCATATAAGGTAACGCCCGCGCGTGGAATATGTAATCAAAGTGTAATAATGGGTCATCTTTTGTCATTCCGTGACCTTGTCGTCATTCTATAAGCGTTTGTTTTTTTATCAGCATGATCTTTTTTGATGGCGTCGTTTTGTGTACTTTAGCCTTTGATCCACCACAATCCGCCCAATAAGAAATATTAAAAAGATATTAGTGAGGGTGTGATTGTCCGACCAGGGCTTCCGGCCCGGCATATGGTTATCTGTGTTAGGGGGAGTGCGCGATTTCAGCTATACTGTATCGGATAACACCGTTTTGTCACATGTAAGGCCCCTTAATACTTATGCTTATTTGTCTCTTCAGTTTCATGTGTGCCCAATTTCAATGGCATTATAATCGACGCTAGTAGGATCAGCCACACCACCGATTCGCGTCCGACCTAATCCCCCCTAATGCTGTTTCGTGAAATTCATGCGCATTTTGATTCACTCCTTATTAACTTTTTATTGCCCCTTCTTAGAGCGCGCCTCTTATCAGCCGTAATTTCTGCCTCAAGAAATTGGCAAATATGATGAGACGCGTTTTTGATCCCCTCTAAATACCCATTTTCACTCATAGTCGCAAACAGAATTCACGGCAAATATTGGAAAACGGTGAGTCCCGCGAACGATCATAGCCCATTACATTTCTAGTCCTATCTGGTATATTCAAATGTAATTTGGTTTTGGGGTCCCAACAATGCCAGGCAACGAGGGTCTAAATTGATGACTCGTAAATTTAACAGTAACTTATATACTCGTACTCACTGAAACCTCAATTTATCTGGTGGGGCCACGAAAGGGGTCAGCGTCGAGATGACCATTCCCCTTCGATACGTCATTAGCTCCTTTCGTCCTCTGGGAAGGACAATTGGCACTAGACAGCCATTTGTAATCAAAGCAGCGTATGTGGCAATAGGTTTTGGTAGCGAAATTAGGATTGAACGGATTCCTTTCTGCTTCACTTTATTGATTTGCTTTGTCTCTGGCGGAATTCCTCTCCACAACCAATGCTCCATGCTACGTCCAGTTCATACTTATATTGATATGAACATTTAAGGCAAGATATCTTTTATGAACGCTGCTAATTCAACAATAAATTGAATTAAGAAATATATATCATTATTTTTATTGTAGTATATAATTGATAAAACTCTATGCTTTTTCAGTGTTTTTCCCATACGCATATTGATTATAGATGTCAAAATAAAGGTAATAAAAAGATTTACATTTTGAAATAAAAATATTTTTTTATTTCCAGTATATTTATTTAATTTCTTGAAAAGTTTCAATAGGAAACGAGGGCATATTTGCAAACTAATGTTCAATTACCTAATTTTATAATATAAAAATTGCCTCAAGAATGTGGTTATAGATGGAACTAGCCGTGAATCAACCGTGAATTAAGTTTTGTGTATTGTAAAGGGTACTTGTAATTGTTTTAATTGTTTTACAAGAAAAGGAGTTATTTACTTTATTTGACCCAAAAAACTCGGACGATCAACCGCAATTGATTGTAAACTATTTTTTAAAAAAGCCCAGAAGTACAGTGACCCCCTTCTTTGCAGTTTCAAATTGTTTATATAAATTGCATATAGGAAAACGTTACTATTTCACTTTACAATTTTATTTTGCTCCTTTTTTATAAAAAAAACATTTGATGTAAAATAAAATATAGTTCTCAAAAAGTATTAAAATATTTATGAATTAATATAATATTTTGGCAGACAGTATTTTTTTCGATTAACATCATTTGCAAATATCTGGAGACTGATTCTGGGATCATTTTAAGTATAATAACTTAGAACAAAATCGTGATGATTAAACATTTGGCACTTTTAAAGTATCTAACTTTTGCTACGATGGTCTAAACGAATGCAGTTTTTCAAATGATTTAATTTTGTTAATAAATGCAGTCCTCTTCTGTAATAACTCTAAGGATTTTATGATTTCACAAAAAGTCGTTATAAGTAAACCAATAATTGTAAAAAAAAAAAAAAATGGCGTAATGGTCTGGCAGTATGTAGATAAAAATATAAAAATTGAATAGATATCGTCCGTCGCTGTTTTTGCTAGACTCGTCGAAAAACGTCAGATCAATGGATCATAACCATGAAAGCAAAATTTGTGTTTTGTAAGTGACGAAAATGGATTGCAAACTATATATATAATTGAGATATTATCCGGGCCAATAGAGGATTTATCGGTCTGTCAATAGACTTTCCTACTTGATATAAATATGCTTTTTAAAGCACTGCAATGATTTGTGTTACATAATCGTCAACATATGGCCAGTGTTTGTAACGTCAAACAGCATCCTAATTCGAGTGTTACACGAGTCTTAACCTGAACCTACGGCAATATATTGACAATATCTTGTAAAATATCTCAATTCGTATGTAACATGTGTTATAACCCTAGGAGGATGTGAGTGTGTAGCTGTGCCCCCGCGTCAGTGTTTGCAGCAGAAACATGGTAGTAAGCTGGATTTAGTAGGTAAGTACAGTAAGACTTCCTCTTCGAGTTAATCAACGGCCAAAGAACAAAATGTCTTTCAGAGTGTACCAAAATCAATATCACGAAATCGAAACATACCATATGCGGCAATTTCTTATATTTTTCAGATGAATTTCATTTCTGTGATGTCAATGTTTATAAATCTCATTATTTCAACTTCACTAAAGGTTTTGATAAAACGAATGTTCCGTGCCAATAAATCCCATTATCTCAACGATACTAAATGTCTTGATGATTACAATAAGATGTTTTCATAATAAATTCATGAAAATTGTGATTCCAATGATTGATATTTATATAACCTGACAGGAGGCAAAGTTTTATTATATTGTCTGCTATCAACAGCTTCTGTGAAAAGCAACAAATGAAAGGTAAATACGAAAAGCTGTTGTGTCTTAATGACAATACATGATTGTTAATAACAACGAAAAGAAATCATAGGAACTTAAGTGGAAAGAAATGTGGAAAGCAGCTAAGGGAGAACTTTATGATTATTTACTGAAAAAAACTTGAATGAAAAGAAAGAAGACCAACATATTGGCCTACTAACGAAAACTAAAGAAAAAAAGGAAGAACAAGAGGATAAAAGAGGAGAAGACCAACACTCATTAACTAAAACATCAATTGAGGACGAAAACGGAAGACCAATAACTCGAAAAGAAAACATTTAGTCAAAGTCAAAGTAGCACTAAATGAACGCAAAGAAATGGTAATGGTTTGTATCAAAATCTTCAGTCCAAGGTTTGGTTTGGTTTTATAAGGTTTAACGTCCAATCAACATCTATGGTCATCTAAGGTCGTGCCTCCATGTGTGTAATGTATATGGTCATGTGTGTATGTGTGCTGGAGAAGAGTGTGTTGGTGTACTCGCCTCCTTGCGATAGCGCGGATCTGATGCCGACTGTATTGTGCTATCTCACTGAAATATCATGCCGAAGGCACCCAGCACAGCATTCCGCCCGATGATATAATACTGATAACGGGTTAACTAGTTGTTGCCATTTCCCTAAATGCTGAACGTTAAGCTGGGAATAACAACTACCAAGGACTTTGTCATTCCAAGGGAAACGCGGAAGACCAAATTATTTTAAAATATCTTCGTTCAAATGCAAAGGTGGCAGACGGATGACTACTTGCAAAATCAACAATCAGAGGGGAAAACAACTGATATATAATATGGAAGCTCAATTCTAATTTGCAATATTTTTTCTGATCTCAAGTTTGTCGACTTTAGATCGTTATAAAATGAAAATTACGTATAGATTCTGTACTAACTACGGGAGTATTATGGATAATATATTACAGGTTTTGGGGATACAAGCTGCTTTTTCGAAAATACCTCTTTGGAAAATGTTTGGTTTTATATCTAAATTCAACAGTGAAAAACATATCCAAAGTATCTGCCTGTGTCAATTCATTTCGAAGACGGAACATCTGAAATTAACGGGACAAGCGACACCTTTCCGGAACGGTGATAAAATCAGCTCTTGTCTGTTGTCAGTTGATTACGATATCGTGTTTTGACATTAATGCGTATTAATAGCGGTTTGATCAAGGCTTAATCTGCAATTTATTGCAGTGTAATTACGTTTAGGGACCAGATCTGTCCTGTGCGTATTTCAACCCCACACTTGCCTTGTTAGCCTGGCAGACCTGTCCGGCCGCCCTACCACATCTGTACCACGAGACAGCCCTCCTCTATAACGCTGTATTGTGTTGATTTCATGCGTTATCAAATCTCCCGTCTCATTTCAACATCCCATTGAAATCTTTATTGAATAATTGTCCAGTTAAGTCGAATTAAGACGATATTTCGTGACAGGTAGGGTAATGATACCACTATTTTCAACACCCTAATGACTATTACCAAGGGAGGCAATTGTTATTTTTCCTCCCAAACGACCACCTCCTCAAAAGACTCCGTCCTCAAGGCTCTGGACATATATTGTAATTACGATCCACTGGGCCTCATTTGTCATCATTTAGCGCGAAGACATGTCGGTTGGAGGGGGCAGATAAAACACGACCCTATCAGAGCCAGGTTGAGATTATCTTAACCTAATAATCGTTTTTACACAGGGACAATTGTACCCAATATTGGCTGAATACAAAGCAATCGTTTCATCATTAGGACTTGATGAGTCTATCGTATCGACAACAGCAGAACGCTTCATCTGCCAAAATGAAAAGATTTGTTTTTTAATCCTTCTTTTTTCATATGAAATTAAATTTAGTTTAATCATTGAAAATAAGATTTATACAAGTTTTCTCAGGTTGTCATGGAAGTGTGATGTTCATTTTTAATCAATAATCTTATCAAGATTTAATGTCAATGTTATTGTGAAATATTGAGGATTAAGATACGTCTATATAACCAGATATGTTTCCCGCAGAAAAAAAATAAAGTTCGTCGAAGGAAAAGATTTAAGCAAAAAGTACAAACCAGTAACATTTTTATTACTTCCTTTCAATCGTAGCCTTTATCCTATCGTTGGATGTTGTGTTAGTTTTACTACACGAGAACACTCGACATAGAGTTATTATTTATATCAATATTAAACTAACGCTTCATACCGTTCTATTCCTCTGTTATACATGGGTTAGACACGAAAATATAAAGAAGAAAACAATAAATGTGTTTTGTATCAATCTGTCGTGCTACCTTTGTGCACTAAGTATGTATATTAAGTTTAATCAGGCGGTAAGTCGGTCACAAGAAAGAGAGAAAATTCAATGTAAAGACAAATATATTGCATTAACTTTCCTTTGTGTACTAAGTATGTAAATACGGTCACATCAGGTGATAAGGCGGTCACAAGAAACAGAGACACACATAAATGCAAAGAAGAAAATTATTAATATATTTTGTATTAACCTGTCGAGTTGCCTTTTTTGTACTGAGTATTTATATAAGGTTAAATCAGGTGGTAAATCGACTACAAGAAAGGGAGACCGTGGCATCTTACCACAGGTAAAATGACGCGTAACTCGCTTAGTATCGAAAGTGATCGTTTTTATACTTATTTGAAAGAAAAAAATTACCAAATTGAAATTACAAAATAAAAATTCTGACAAGTTACAATTCTCCGAATTTTAAATGTTACAATTTCTAACTATAGAGTTGTTTCATTACTTATTTATTTATCATCATTATTTTAAACATTATGAGAGAGAAGAAGATTTATCGAAAGTCTTTAAAAATTGTAACGTTTTAATGATTAACAAAGGATTGGCAGTGCAACATGTAAAAAAGGAGACATTCTATAAAAACTAAAAATTAAAAATGTAATACTAAAAACAGTTCTTTTTATCAATTGAAGAATAATATCAGTTTGGGTTGCTTCTTACCAGATATATTCATACCAAGACGGGATTAAACAGATTTAAAATTTACCCTTAGAGGCTATCCATGACTGGCGGGTTTCTTTCGTTGTATGTTACTAAAGGTATTTCTTCAATTATTAAAAGACACTAAGCTCTGTTATAATAAAACTATTTTCATACTGAAACACAAGTTGTGCACTAAACATTCTTTTCACTCACTAAATTCTTGCGCCAAGATAAAAAAGAAAACACTTAACAAAGAAACGATATAGAATATTAAAACATTTTTTCATTTCAGTTGGGAATTGAATTTGCGAGTGAATACTGTTTAATGAAAACAGGTGTATATTACAGTTTCTTTAAAACGGATAAAGAGTTCTGATTTACCGCCATTGTGTTGCAAAAATAAATAAATATATAAATCAAAAATTAAATTTTGATGATCGAATATGATATGCATCTGTTAACATGAGTTAAAACTAAACAATATCCAACCAACAAAACCCATAATACTTTATAATAACCTCTCTCGAATGGATACACCCATAAGCAAATGTCACTCCCATTTTGAGTTAAAACAAAAAAATCCCAACTCGAGAGGTAAGATTCTTAAATATCTGGGCTTCCGTTTTACAAACGTTTCTTAATGTACAGTTATATAAAACGGAAAAAAGTTCCAGAGGAAAGATTTACTACAAAGAAGTTAAGGTGAGAAACGGTTGTGAAATTTGGGCCACCCAAAGGCTCTGCTAAGTGCTGAACATTTAAAAGTCTTATTCGTAGGGCAGAGATTTTCTGTGTCACTCCCCAAAATGAGGGATGATTGTTTTTTTCTCACCTCTAAAAATCTTCTCTTTGCAAGCCAAATACTCAGCTTTAATTGTAAAATATGACATCAAACATCATTGTAAGTACTGTGTTGTTACAAGTGCATGTCGCCATCCACACCCTAGGAACTGATAGAGAAATAACGCACGTCTTAGATTGGAGACAATGGCGTCATCCACATCTTAGGGATTGATAGAGAAATACATGTAACGCACTTCTTAGATTGGAGACAGATTCGTTAAGGTAGGTGAAAAATATATATGCTTTCAGCAGTTAATGTTGATAAGTGTACTATTGGTGTTATTGCTATTACATGGAGGAATGGAGGAATCCTTGTATCCCGGTTCATGTTATTGTGTATACAAACATTTGGCGGTTTAAATCATGCTTTCAGTCTTACACTATTGACGATACGACTATATGTAGTCATCATCCTTTCACATCATACCTTATGTCACAAAGTAGAAGATTAATTTCAATCTCATTTGAAAAGTTTAAATCGCGTTAAGGATGATAAGTAAATTGATGGCCTTGTAACAATACCCTATTGTGTCCATACAACACCGCAGTGTACCCGCCCGGTAATTATGTACGGTCTATCAAAGGGCGGACATCTTAATCGATATTTCATCGGAATTTTTCACATTAGGAAGTAGGTGTCAACTACTTCTGAATTGGTTTTTATGGGGCAGATTTTTCAAGGATCTTTAGGCTACCAGATGTAACCTATCATGGGTCAGAATAGGTCGAAATTCTTAATCGTGATTAAT
Organism: Chlamys rubida; assembly: GCA_032359455.1. NCBI lineage: Eukaryota > Metazoa > Mollusca > Bivalvia > Pectinida > Pectinidae > Chlamys > Chlamys rubida. Next base: position 8,677 of record JAUMHH010155501.1, on the reverse strand, counting down.
GACGTAAATAATCTCACACAGCTTCCCTACCGGTGATAATCTAGTGTGAAATGGTCCTCATATAGGGCTGTTACATTATTTTTGAATGTTAAGTTTTTGTTTGGAAACATGCATTGACACATGTTTTTATTCATTCGCTGCCCGGAAATTGAAATTTCTTATATCCCTTTCGGTTGATTTGAATAATTTGAATAGACATATACCAATTCCTTCAAAGTGAAATATATTTATGTATAACCTGACTATGTTTCATAGGAATGAACAACTTACTTTTAATATATTCATATGGCTCACACCACAAAAAAACCATTCAAGATTGTTTGTACACGAATGTTTTTTACATATTTTTTGTGATATCTGCAAACCTGATTGCTTTACCGAAATTAAGCAAGATTTTTTTCAGGGATTGAATGCCTTGTGTAAATCTCTTTGCGCGAACTGATATTGTATGTCGTTTGTCCCCCATGGCAATGTTACCGAATGATATCATAGTTAACAGATCTAGATATCATAGTTATCAACACGGTTAAATGTATCTCTCGAAAACACAGGTCACGAGGTATCTACCATCTAATCACAAACATGCCTTGTATCACAGAAACCAATCCACAGCCAAATTCATAAGGTGATCCCCTGATATTTTACCTTTTGTTTAATCATGTTTGATGAAAATGTTTGTGGCCTTTGTTAATTTGTACAGTAATATTCGTGTAAAGGGAAATAACTCCTATAAATGGAATCGTTTTCACCAGGTTATAATTTCCCTGCCTTTATTGGACCCGATTGTTGTGAATGTCTTCATTGTTAAAATAACTACAATTTTTGCAATTTCCTTTATCGCTCACATTTCTTTTTTCTGTCTCTATTTTAAGTGTGTGTTAATATGCATGCTATGAACTTCAAGGCACCGTTTTGAAAACCATTTGTCCACATTTTAAATCCTTTTCTCAAAGTATTATGTTGACCAAATGAGGGGCCAAGCTTCAATAACCTGGCATAATAAGGACATTCTAGACTTACGTAAACAAAATGTTTGTTGGCTAATATAAGAGTGGTAAACTTAAATACGATTAACATATAAATGCAAAATAGTTATTTTCCAAAATATGATCTAATGTCCAATACAGATATGTGTATTGTATGAATTATAAGGACTGTTTTATGTTCCCTGGACCAGGTTTTGTCAACTAAGTAAGATGGTAGTACAGAGTAGTCCTTGAGTCACACCATTCTCTGACTAAACACACATTAGTTATTGCAAACAAACAAGAATACGAATCAAAGTTTAAATAAGTAATATATTTTACTACAATTACTATTTAACGTAATATTCAATCAACAATTATAACAATGGTATTAACAATAGATTGAGGTATGTATCCTGGTCCAATTGTCCAATTGTTCAAAAGGTAATTAGCTTAATCAGTGATTTTAATTCTTTTGTGTCTTTAAAATACAACTATTACCCGAGTTAAAACTTTCCAGACAGTAAATGTTTTAGTAGAGTAAAACTACTTGCAAAATTACGAGTTTTTACCTTGTACAATGACCAATTTATAAGAGGTTGAAAAATGACATTATATACAGCGATTAAGATGAATGACCTTTTGGACAACTGGACCGTGGTCGCCATTCAGAAGATCGTGCTCAATCCGAGGCTTTTGAAAAAAAAAATCCAAGAAACTAGTCTCCACAGAAAACAAACTTTTAAGTGATTGCATTTAAGACTAAGTGAATTGAATCTCAACCACACACACAAGAAAGTTAAAAAAAATCTTATAGCTAACTTTGTTTCTATAGTGGTGTTATTTATGTATACTGTATTGATATATGGGAATAAGATAAGACTGTGAATGAGAAATTATCGCATAATTGCAAACGGATAGGCCACTTGAGAGCTTAATGCAATAGGCAGCGACAGAAACTCGTACATATACGGACGGGAGATATTAATGGTTTTGAAAGTATTATCAAATACATAAAACATAAAGCAGGCAACATAACATACATAAACATAAATCATATTCGTTGGCTTATCTATTCCTTGTGCAGACTCTAGCCACGTGAATGTTCCCTTACGTAAAAAAGTTCTCCTTAACTTCAGTAATGCATAGAAAATCTTACGTCATGAGACTCGGACCAGGGCCTATATTCATGAAACCACTTTTATGCTCAAGCATTGATTCTGTGTTGAAACCAACTTTCTTGTAACTCACTTAAATCATGCGACACACCCAGAAAGGCAAATGTAAACACTGAAAATGAATCTGGGTTTAAATCTCTCTAACATGCTTCCAAGCCATTGACAAAGCGTGATGTATTTTTAATTTTTTATCCTCTGAACAAGAAGTTGGTCTCAACACAGAATCCGAGTTCGAGGATGAGAACTGTTTCATAAATACCGTCCCAGTAGTTTCTCTAAAAATACTTTCTAAATTGTATTTCTTGTCTTATTAAAGGTCAATGACGGAATGAATCGGTCACTGGATTGTAAATAATATATTCTGAAGAAAAATATCCCAAAAATATTAACATATACAGACAGTATATTCTATGATAATATTCCTTAAAAATCAAAGAGATATTTCCTATGGCTTTGTGATAGGGAAAGGGCTAAATAGTGTTTATAATTAACAATACAGAATATGTATTATCGCTGCTTAGCTCAAAAAGGCAACTTCTGGTAAGGGATGAGAAAGGAGAGATAGGAAAACCATATAATTATTGCATTAAAGTTTCTCGAATGAAGGTTAGCCATATTTTTCAAGTTAAAAATTGTTATTTAAATTCTTAATTGAATGAGAAGAATGACCCATTTACAAATGTTTTATAATATGGGAAAGCGACTAATTTTGAAAGGATGAATAAATCACAAGCTGTTGTTGAAATGTACAAATAGTGTAATATGACTGAGACACAGTTAAATAATTCTGGACACTGGTTCCTGGCTCTTGTTCCTGTGAACTCCATGTTTGCCTGCAATTTAGGTAGATATTCCGTTGAGATATTCATATTTTGGTAGTATATTTTGCTGCAGTATCTTGTACGGTGTCTGATATAGACACACGCCAGGGTTTCATCTCCGGGAAGACTGCATTCTCATGATTTACGATGTTGTTCTAGACCAGGTTAGATGGAAATTAAATACTGCGATTTTTGTAATAAAATCTAATATTGCAATGAAATATTATAATAAAGTTGTGATCTTAGTCCATATACGTATGGGAAGGGAAGTAACTCATTATTGGCATTTATTTTATTCGCTAAATTAAAAACAATGTATTCATCTTCTTTTACACAGTGAAATGATTTAACCATTATCATGAATAAAAAAAGACTCATAATTCAGAAATGTAAGAATCTTTACAATAGTTAAACGTATCACTAGAAAATTGACATGGAGATCGTAACAACCATACACCGAGGAAATATATCCATTGTAGATCACGGAAACAAACAGGGCTTGTTTTTAACGAATTTTTCGTCACTGTGTAGACAATTAAACATCGAGCGTATTTCTATTATGACTGGATTGTTATTAAGTTAAAATATATCTTTATCGCTAACATATCTTCTAGGATAAAAAAAAGTCCGTTGTCGGTTAGGTAAAATGTAAGTAATTTTTATATACCCTTTCAAAGCGCCTCGTTTTCGACTCCGGTTTTTGTATTTTGTTTATTATTGTGTGTGTGTGTGTCATTTACAATTTTCCTTTGGTGTTGATGTCTTCACTATTCACTCATTTGTTGAATATTTTTAATCCACTTTGATTTTTAGAATATCTTCCAATGTGTTTACGTAATTTATTTTGCTATTTATTTATTTATTTTTAACAGATCGAGACTATATTCTACCCATCTGCCCGACATTGTACCATTTGTGAACCGCTTTGAGACGACCTACGAACTAGGTCGTGATAAAGCGGTATATAAGGACCTCGGATTATAAATATTGTCAAAATTCACTAAATGCTTATATTGTATGTATAGGTTAAACACAAGATATGTTGGTGTTTAATTATAACAAATAACCATGATATGGTATCAAACATATATATCGTAAAAAAAACGCGTTTATGAAAACAAAATAACAAAACCTTTTCTGATGGAAAACAGGAATAAGTTAAAAATATAAACAATGAAAAGAAAATAAACATTTATAAAGAAATTCGTAACATGTTTTTCTCGTTACAAAAATACACCAATTATATGTTAAATATACGTGCCTTACAATTATATTACATATATAATTTGCTGCAAAACAATTAGCAAAAACTACAGACAAACCTGCTCAAGAAACCTTTTCTGTTTAGAGGTCACTTCAACAACTTTCCATTGACGTCAATCTATGTTCAATCTACGAGATCTGACCTCACGATCAGGATACGATCTTTAAGTCTCAAGTTGTCGTAAAGTTTTGACTTAACCTATCTTAAATTACGTCATGAAAAGTGACGTCATACGTGATTGGCTAAACATAAACTTAAGTGTAAGATTGTTTAACGATCCCGGGGCCTGGATATAGATTCGATAGCGATTGATTATGGAATGAAATTTTACTTGAACTTAAATTCGATTTCATAAACAATGATGAAGACACTTGAATTTATCATCAATATCCATTTCTTGTATTCTGTAATTAAAAAAATATTAAAAAAATTAATATGCTTTGAAATAGTAAAAATTAATCATAAATATAATTCAAAAGAATCACGTATATCAATACACTAAAACGCACGAAACCATTATTAATTCAGCATTATTTTACATTTTCCTTGTTACAAATATATAAAACTTTGAATGTAACAAATAACACATTTCAAAAACTATGTCTATATATTACTCATGTTCCTCGACTTCTGGAATGTTTCTTGTGTTTCTCAGCAATGTCAATTTCTAGCGGGTGGGCATGTAAGCTGGCTTCATGGGAGCAGCGCCCGCCGGAGGGAGTCCTTCGGGACCTGGGTAGGCGGGAGGGGGCGGGTAGCTGTTGACTGCTCCTACGGGTCCCATGGGAGGGGGAGGGGGGTAGGCAGGGTTGAAATACTGTGACTGTGGTTGCATCTGTGGCTGTGGCTGCATCTGCGGCTGGTAGTACATCTGCTGTCCGTACGGCTGGGGCGGGAATTGCTGCTGCTGCTGCTGCTGAGAATGAACTGCAAGAAACAATACCGGACATCTTGTCAAATTCATAACCGCTGATGTTCTTCAATATGTAGTCAAAATAATGCGTATGAAATAAGATAAACGGTTCTATCAGAGCAGAAATCGGGCATCCATATTTGAGTTCATTTACTAGTTCAGTACAATTCTAGATTACTTTTAGGACACTGGTGTAGGAAAATTGCTGTGAAATATTTGTACATGTTCAGAAAATGCCTATGACATCATGAGAAAGAGAAAAATCAAACGTTCTAAGGATGCAATATAAATGTCATTGATTGTTTAAAAATAAAACAAATAAATCCGGAAATAGAAAAGGAGTTATAAATCTGGAAACAATATAAGATTATTAAAATCCGAAACAAAATCATCATCGATACTCCAGGGGTTACGCTTACCTTCACTTTCTGCACCCCTGCAGGTATATATCATAGCAAAATCGAAGGCTCAATGTGAATGAAACGAGAAGACTAGTTTGATCCTTTGATGTACACGAAAAGAATATCTCGGTCGCGTAATGGTAAAATTGACTGGCTTTGTAGTCGGGTTTCGCTCCTCTGTAATCTTCAAAGGACAGGTACATGTATCAGCCTAGCGATTGGTCAGTTTCTTTTTTTATCTGAGACCAATCAAATAGCTAGCCGCGTGCCTGTGCTATGACATATTCCAGGGGTGCAGAGAGCGTAAGTGAGCGTAACCCCTGGATATCGAGGATGCAAATTTTGATGCACGCTTCCTATGATTGCTCTGCTTATTTGATATTTTTTTGTTTCTAATAATTTTCTTTCTTCTGGTTTTATTGATAGCGATCGATCATTCTCGTCTGCTTGGAGTATGGGTACTTACCGACGGCCACAGTTGTAGTGTTGGTTTGTTGTCCCTGTTGAACGACGACCCCACGCCTCGCCCGCTTTTTGCTCATCCAGCAGCATACGACCACACCCGCCACGACAGCTATACAAACGAATGCACCCACTACAGACCCGGCTATCGTCCCGGCGCTAGAGCAACACAAAAAATATCACATTGTCATCCAACCACCACAAGGCGTTTTCGTAAGTGCGGGCGAGGGATTAATTTGAACGTCCCTGGCCTGGCATGGGGTCCAATAAACATCTCGCCAAATTACCAAATTATTTATCTCAATATTCAATCTTCACAATTCTTGCAGTATTTCATTTTTATATTCTTATTTACAACGTAAATTCACCAGTTTAATAAAGGAAATTTTATTTGCAATCGAATGTTTATCCTTTAAATTTAGATAAGCTATAGAGGAAATCCTTATTTATAGGACCTGAGTTAGATTTAATCGTATATTTTCCGGGAGGACACGGTGAGTTGGTTAAAATGAACTACATCAGTGTGATTATTCCTTTGACAGTGTCTTTACATTCTTAAGCCCTGTTGTTTAAAGTATCTCCACTGCATTCAGATTTACCAATTTAAACATGTATGATATAGGGATAATGACAAGTTTTGTTATTTTTTAATTAAAAATGTGTCCACATATAATGTTGTAAATAAGCATCAATTTAGTTTTTGTTTGTTTATACTTTAAAAATTGATAAGAAAAAAAACCCAATTAAATTTGAAGGTAATGATTAGGTATTCATGTTTGACAAGATAGAATAGTGCGGATTCGTTTTGATATTGGCATCATACGACCAATCAGAAATGAGCATATTTAAAAAAAAATACGAGCAAGCTGATGTTTTCCAGGTTATCATGTATAACTTAAAAACTGAGCAATTCCGTTTACGTTCCAAATTAAAATCCTTCAAAAAAGTTTTAAAATTATACGAAAGGATACTTTATTTTGTCTGCCCCAATTCAACATTATACACACATCAGCAATATATGCATAAGTACAGTCCCTCTCTGATGTTTGGGGCGCGGGTGATACCTCGCACGACTCGGTTTTAGGAAGTTTTTACAGAAGTTTAGATCATCTGATTTCACAACAATTGTATCTTATACACACACATTCCCAATTTGTAATTACTTTTGCTGTATACATACCTGTTACAGCATTTTGTGTCGTAGTAGTAACCACAGCAACCGTTTGAGCAGTAGTAGGAGAGGTAATAGTAGTTTGAGTACTGCGTGTAGTACGAGTAGTAGCCATAGTAACAACGACTCGCTACACTTCCTGGAAACAAATAAACCTCAAATCATTAGAGTGTAAATGTAAGTCATGTTGCCTGGTGACATCAACGCATTAATTCACACACAAGGGACGTCACGTCAGCTGAAGGACTGGATTCAGTTACATTGGAAATAAGTAGTATAATGACACAGTGCGTTATTTCCAATATCTAGCTATCCTGGCGTATATATATTTAAGGATTTTGTTAAAACATATTCCATGATGCACGGTTGTGCAACTTGGGTATTACGTTTGAACGGCACTGCCTTGCATACCAATATAAATATTAAAAAGATGCATTTCAATAATTCTATTTGTATAAAAAAAATCAAAATCCATCTCAACTTTCTCTGATTGGTTCTTTGTTTTCATGATATATATTTTAAACAAACTGTTTTATCAAATGGTGGAAACACTTTCTTTTTTTGGCGGGAACAAGGTAATGCTTCTATGGTTACCAGTTCCGACAGGCGACAAACTTCAATTTGAGACTATCTGTCATAATTTGAATTTGACATCACGCCATGATTGGCCCCGATTACTTTTAACAGTACGGCGGAAAGACCCCAACAGTTTCCGATTGGAAAATATACACGTGTAAGTGTTCTTGCTGTTTATATAACACAAAGAGTCTCGTCGTAATTCTCTAGGACGTTCACCTCTTTAGAGGTTCATCGGGGGATCTGTGTTATTTCTCTTATATTTGACTTTCAAAAGACTTTGAATATATTTTTGAGCTATAGCTGTGACACTATCTCTTCAGATGCTTATTTATGATAATATTTATTGAAACAACGGAACAATAATGATTGAATCAATGAGATTATAATGATTGACAAAACGGAAAACATGATTATTGACTCAAAGGGATAAAATGATTGACACAAAGGAATAATAATGATTGAAATAAAGAGATTATCATGATTGACACAACGGAAAAATGATTATTGGCTCAAAGGGATAATGTTAATTGACACAAAGGAATAATAATGATTGACACAAAGGGATAATTATGATTGACACAAAGGGATAATAATGATTGACACAAAGGGATAATATTAATTGATACAAAGGGATATTATTGATTGACACAAAGGGATAATAATGATTGACACAAAGGGATAATATTAATTGACACAAAAGGGATAATAATGATTGACACAAAGGGATAATTATGATTCAAAAACAGGATAATATTAATTGACACAAAGGGATAATAATGATTGTCACAAAGAGATAATAATGATTGACACAAAGGGATAATATTAATTGACACAAAGGGATAATATTGATTGACACAAAGGGATAATTATGATTGACACAAAGGGATAATAATGATTGACACAAAGGGATAATATTAATTGAT
>JAUMHH010155480.1:0-18504 GCA_032359455.1 Chlamys rubida | reverse complement strand
GGATTGTGTATAGTAGATTAAATTATAAGGATTGACTTGAATATATTTTTTATGTTATGGAGCTATAACACAAAAAAACACGGAGTGTAATCTCATCATAAACCGCTTCGCGGTTTATTTAGAGTACACTCCCTTTTTTGTGTTATATATCCATAACATAAACAATATATTCAAGATAATCCTTAAATAAAGTCTCGTCGTTTGACAATTTGAAACTTTATATACTGAATGTCTTGTCTCTGAGCTGAAACACAGCGGACATTTAGTTCTTTCAAATGTCAAAGATCGCGAAACCATTACCCGTGTACATTTATTTTGTTTATTATCATAGGTCACATTCGCGAAAAATTAAGCCCTTGTAATTAACATGTAATATGGTATATGTATCTGTGTGTGATATACGTAGACTAATAAATGCACATTTTGTAACTGTTTTACGCCAGAATCTGTATCTGTTTTCGTTTTAAGAATGAATACATGTATACTTTAATGAATGTCTTTGTTGTATGACAGGACGAATATAACACACACCCTGTTGATTGTTCCTTTCCAGTTTTGTGATAGATACAGAATGTCAAAAATGAATTACACTGCATCATGGTTCGTCCTTATGGGACTCATCGGTGCTAAAACACACGACAATAGGTGTGTGATATGAATGAATGAATGTCCTTTTAAGACAGAGTATGAGTCTTTTATACTAAAGCAAGGAGTTGACGTGAAATACCATAATGCAGTTGTATGCCTTGTATGAAAGATAGTTCTATTGTAAAATCAAAACATAATTTACAAAGAATTGTATTGCTGCTATGAAAATAGGTATATTATACAAATGCTCGTGTTTGCGTTTAATTTATAAGAATGTTTTAGTTTATTATACAAAAAATATTACTTCCGTTTAAGTTTTAAGAAGGCGTATACGTTTGTATTTAGAGGATTCGTAGTTTTGTTGCAAAATAAGTTGTGATTTCTTTTAGTAAAAAGGGGATTAATTCTGCTTAAAACGTTTTATTGAACAGAAGTAAGTAGTTGCTATATAAGAAGGAGTTAATGTTTATTATATTTCTGTTTTTAGTGTGTCATCATAATTTACAAGTGGTTTTGCTATATAAAGGCGCGAAGATTCATCCTATAGTGAGAAGGTGGCATGCGTTTGTTTAAAGCATGTTGTGTCCTTGGTGTAAGGAATGATGTCTACTTGCCGGAAAAATAAAAAAAAGGTTGTGTTTCTGTCAGAGGTTGTATTAAAGGAAGGTATGCATAACATAATCGTTATTAAGGAAAACACATTATAAAAATTAAGCTGTTTGCCTATTGGTAGTAACATGTGAAAAAATACGCCACATCTTCAACACACATGGACAAACTATACCACAAGGAAAACACAGAAGTATACAACATATTGTATTATTAATTTCATGACCTTCAGCGCGTCCTCGAACGTTTCAAGTTGAAAACAAATAAGGAAAATATACCATGTATCACCAAATCGTCAACGACCAGGACAAGCTATACATGTCGTCGTCAACACAAAGACAACATATTCCATAACGTCATGACACAAGGACACATTATTCCACAACATGGCATCTATTACACACGAATGAAAACAATGTGTCATCAAAACAAAGGCCATCATGAGTCGACAATGAGGTAAATCAGGTTCTCGGGAGGGGTAGGAATTCATGGAGTAACAACTGATCCGGGCGAATCTTAAAAGGGGACTAATTTTAAAAAGGAAATGTGAATGTAACAAGAAAGAAGGCGTATCTGGTATAGGAAGAGTGACTCGATTCCTGTAACCTGGTATTTAGATACTTACATGTTACGGGCTACGTTACGTTCTGTATGCGTAGGAATATAGTATCTAATATACAGGTGTATGTTATCAAAAGTTAAACGCGTATGTTAACTTGATTGTTTATAGTGATTTTTGTACCCCTGTCCGTCATCACAAATATTGTTATAATGTTTTGCAAGAAGTGATATCAAAATGATTATTAGAAAGATACAATCTGTTACAAGAAAGAATGTCTGGTAAGAAGGTAAATGTTTATCCTAGAAAGGGTACCTGGATGCAATATTAAGCGACACTTGTCTGTTTAAATGAAGGAAGAATATGTGTTACAATGTAGTAGAAGGGATACATGTATGTGTCGGTTATTACAAGGAAGACTTGCCTATAATAAAGTTACTTCGTGGTTGCAAGCAAATGGAGCATGTGTCTGATATGACAAGGCATAAGCACATGTTATGAGAGGGGTAACTATCTGTTATCAGAGCGGATATCTGTGTTTTAAAAATAGTCATGCTATAGGAAGCGTGCCTTGTTTTCAATAAGAAGGCTGATGTGTTAATCAATTTTGGTATTATTTTGTTTAACGTCCTATTAACAGCTGAGGTATTTTAAGGACATGTCTTCCTTTGTGTACTGTGTGTATGCTTGTCTGTATGTGTGCTGGAGGCAGGTTATGTTGGTGTGTATGTCTCCTTGTGATAGCGCTGATCTGATGCCGACTTCGGAATGCTATCTCACTAACGAAATGCCATGCCGAAGGCACCAAACGAAGTATTCTACATTCGACCACATTTTAATGGCATGGGTAAACCACAAATACCATTTTAGGGACTTTGGTTTCTCCTGGCCTGGGGACAGAACCCATTGCCTACCCCATTCCAGTGAACGCCCGACAATAATGCCAAGAGTGAGGTCTTGCCAAGCGAGACGCTAGGAAACAAAAAGGTTCGTAGGAAGTAAAGAGAAAATAAAAAGATCCCATATGCTGCAATAGGGGGCAACATATCTATTTTTGTTTCTTCAATGTCCCTTCGAAGAAGACACAGATGAACACCCCCGATTCTGCAGAGGGGCCCACATTAGTGGCCTTTTACGACTTGTAGTGAGATACAGCAGGCCTAGATTTCCCTGAACCTGCAGAGGACTGTCAATCAAGTAAACGTGTGTCTTTGTTAAAACCAGGTAAACTTGTTTATTATCACCAGGCATATTTGTCGGTTTCAGAATGAAGACCTTTCTGTGATGTGTAATATGCCAGTAATAACAAATGAGTTAGAAGGCGAATATATATGTTATAAAAAGGAGAGATGAATGCGTATAGTATTTGATGGAAGCCGTGTCTGTTGTCAAAATGGATACATGTCCGTTCTCAAAAAAGAAAGCTACAAAACTTGAAAAATAATGTATTTTCGTTGGTTTCGATAGACCACATCATACAATTTTAATATTAAATTTTGAGAAATATGGTTAAGAAAAAAAGCATAAAATGTAGCAACCATTTGCTACATGATGGCAGGTGCCTTTTTTCATATAAATAAACAATTGCTTATGATACCTGCCATCAAAATACACAAAATATTTCTACATTCATCAATAACGACTGTCCCACGCACAATGAATAACGATATATAATAATTTCCATTTAAGATTGAAATTACACCCTATTCAAACTAAACTCATAGCATTTCTCACCATTTCCACAAAGTTATATCAGTAATGTTTCAGAGGCGATATTTGATTACAAGTAACATGCCTTTTTGATGGATTTCCTCTCGGTAATTTTCGCGTAACATCAATCAAAGATAAACGTAGCACACAACGAGAGGTGATTTAACCATTAAGATCTGGTAACAGAACAAATGAATTCCATTGCATCATAGAGCTGTTTTGTCCTTCGAGGACTCATCGGTGATGCCAGGGTCAACACGTTTGGAATCCAAATTGGTCTTAACTACATGTACTATTGAATCAGAAGCGAGGTGCCTAAAGACTCTCATTTATGAATTTAAAAATTTAAAGAGGACCTGGTCCATTTCCAAATAAATTATTAGTAAATTGTGTATATCATGAAACGTCCAACAAATCTAACGAAAGATTTGCACGTGAGCTATAACATTTAATTCACTCGTTTACAATTTTATCAAAACATAGGATTTTTAAAAGGATGGTTTTTGATTTTTAATTTCGGATATATGTCTTTTAACAAAGATATAAAAAAAAACTGTAAATGTCTTCTATTAAGCAACGAATTGATATCAAGTTTATCCTGTTTTGTAAAAGAAAATGATTTTGAAATAAAGAATATCTATATTCAATTGAAATAGTAAGCATTGATTCGAGAAGGTGTTGGAGAACTAAGAAAAGTAAAGCATTAAAATTAATCTTAGTTTAAGGTGGTTGGTTAAGATGACAATGCTCTAAATATTTTAATAACACCACAACACATGCCCGATGTAAATTGTCTGTAGTGAAAGACGTACAATCAGAGAAAGTCAATACATGGCATTCGTAGAATCATAAGAATGCTGTGTTGCATGTTTAATGACTTAGGTTACACCAAACATGCTTGAATTAACCAGGTATAAATATAACATGGGGAATGATATGTAATATGTATACGAACGGTAGAAATATATTAAGCTAACATGTGCGGTTAAAAATCAAAACACAAGTATAAACATACATACACTGCACCGCACACCATTTTGTCTTCCGGTCTTCAAGTCATCAACACAGCCTGGGGTAGTCTGATTTCCTCAATGTATGTATATCTAGATTTATACACCTGTACAATCCTTTGCATGTGAAACAAATGGGTTAGTGTGTCAGTAAGACTATAAGTCTAGTAAACCTTGGCCCCGTGTTCGGCCGGGTGTAATTACCCGCTTGACTATCTATAGACCAGATGCTTGATTAAACCATAAAAATGTTCGCGTAATCAAGCCGATGTTTAAACTGTTGAGATAACGCGGTCCGATGATTTCCGTCATTCCCACTCTCGTGTACAAGTAGCGATTTTGTGGCTACATTTAAAAACATGTTAAGCTTTGTAACGCACAAACTAAACTTTAAAAACATTGAAATAATCAGATGTAACGTATATTCCTCATCAAACGATACATATTTTTAGAATGTAATTTGAAAGAGCCATTTTAGTCCATTTAAAAAAAAAAAATCTTTTCGTAATTTTTTAAAATGAAGCTAGACATACTTAATTTACCGCAGATCAAGTTTACAAACCTGTTTCAGACAGATTTGAGTGGCTACTGTGGAAGTTCCTGGTCCTGCGTCTTACACTGTAGGATATATACTTATAATTACATACCCTTTTCACTTAATGGGCGTTTGGGTACTTAACATTTTTAACGTTTTTAACTGTCTAGTTGGCATAGTAACGAACTCATGTGAAAAAATAAAAAAAATAAAAAATGACACAAATGTCACTATTGCATGGCTGACTGATGCCTACTGGACTGTGTCATCAAGCATTGTGTCTGCCAAATTTCTATGTCACTATGCATTAAATAATGATGTTAACGAGATGGCAGAAGGAAATACTTCGATGCTCACGTAGAGATAAAAATATTCAAAGGCCATCATTTTTATACCGAATTCTTATTGTATTGCCGATGAGTTACACACGCATCCTTAAATCATCACACAGAAGTGAAAAACGACTTTGTGTCAAATATGAGTAATATCACATAGCTCGTTTATTTAATGGAGCAGGCATTTGTATATGTTGATACGTTTATAACTTGTGGCCAAGCATTTGGCTTAAAAGTTTGAAGCAATACTTTTTTTATTTTACAGTTTTATTTTAATGACAATTTATTGCCAAAATGAGTTGGGCACAATATAACTAACTTCTGAATACCATTTCACTTTTTTCCAATACATATAGTAAATGCATAATATGCAAAAAACGCGTACGATTACTATCCATTAGAAAGCATTCCCTATCGGTACATGCTTTCGCGACTGTCACTTTATCACACAAACACGAATAAGAGAAACGGCACGTGGTCAAGCAACGAGATGGTATGCATGTAGCATTTAACTTAAATGTATATATGTGGAAGTTGTCATAAATATAAAAAAAATATGAAGTTTAAACGTTGATTACTTAAACTTAGACTTAGGCAGCTACATAATGTATCCAGGTTAATTCTTTATGCGAAATATGCAAGCAACGGGGAAAACGACGAAATGATGAGGCAAAGCAGTGGTAAGCATCGATGATGACCTAACGTGCGAAAATCGTCCAGAAAGTAAGGTTCGTATGAGGTTGTTGTAAACAAAAATTAAGAGCTTGTGATGTAAAGTTATGTTTTATCAGGAATTGTCTCCGTATAGATTATGGAAACTCTTTTTATTACGTGTAATTGTTTCTATGCGTTGTTTACAGAAGGATGCCAATGTCTCTTTCGCATGTCAAGATTAAGAGAAATAAGGGTTAAATCAGTAGGTTAACTCAGATATATTTACAACTGGAAAATTAACTAATGAGAGTAAGATAAATACAGTGTGTGATTACCAACCATCACGGTTTGGGAACCTTTGCCTCCCATAACTTTCTTTAGTCAACGCATTTGTATGTTGTAGTATATTTCAAACGTTTGTCCTTTCATTCAAATGTCAGCCAAAGGGGATGCACACCGTTTGGCTGGATGTATTGTGTACTGCCTTCTGAAATGCTAGCCGTATGCGCTATCTCAGAAACAGTATAACGACCAACATCCTTCATTATTGCGCTCATAGCGGCAATCTTCTTCTTTGATGCTGCAACAATTTATTTTGAAATGAACCAGGTCTTCTTTAAATTTTTAAATTCATAAATGAGGGTCTTTACGCACCTCTCCTTCTTATTCAATAGTAAATGTAGATATTTAAGACCAATTTTGGTTCCAAACGTGTTGACCCTAGCATCACCGATGAGTCCCAGAAGGACAAAACAGCTCTATGATGCAATGGAATTCACATGTTTCCCTTGGAAAACACATTATGTCCGTTTCTGATTGGGTAAACAATTGTCATTGATCATGACGTCACAATGGAAGATGACGTCCAAAAGCATTGTTACGTGAAGTCATAATTCAAACATTGACTGATGAATCGCATCTAGGATGTTAGCCACTTGTTGGTAATTAAACGATTTGCCAACTCCTAGCAGGTTTATCACATGAGTTCGGATTGAGGAAAACTAAAGTGGTTGCAGGCTAAACCAAATCATGCCCATATGTGGAGCAGCTGATGTGAAGCGAATTGTACAGGATATAAATTCACGCTGTTGCTACTAAAGTCAATAAATATAGTTTGGTTTATAAATGGGATATCATAAAAGAAAATAAACATGCATACTGACACAGTCGAATGCGTGCTACGATGTCAATCTGGTAAAGTATACACTTATCTACCTCGTCACTATTTAAATATTCAGGCATAATTAAAGAATAGGACAGGCGGTTCACAAACACCAGAATACATTGTCAACGTTTGCAAACAGTAAAATAATTGCTGGAATTAATTGTAATACGTATACGATAAGTAAGAAGTGATTAAGCAAATTTAAGAAAATGCATGTACATACCAACGAGACAGGACTTCAGGAGTATTCCATGACAGTACGTAGCATGCTGTATGCAGACTGGAAATAACACATGGCTTTAGATTCAACGATTCCAGATGGCCGACCCCAAAAATTGGATTGCAATGGACATTACACATTTTCAGTACTTCTGCTGGTTGCATTCGTTTAAAAGAACGTTTTTGCTCCACAAGTTTGTCGACAATTATGAGACGAAACCGAGGATTTATGCGATGATTTATTGACGAACGATGGTCATGCGATAACCAATGAAAAGAAAAAAATCTACAACTGAAACAGCAAAATACGTGTTGCTATAACGATGAACAGAGGGAAAGGGATATCATATCATTGAGGAAGAAAAGACGTAGATGATATGATGACTTGAGTGACGGAACACGACAAGGTGAATGGTTGGTAGTGAGTCCTTTATATTCAATTGACATGCATATGACAGATAAGGTTACAAAAAAACCTGCCCATTACCTGTAGTCTACGCCACAGGTAAGGATATACATATCAGCAAAGCAACACCAAACCGCAAAAAAACTCACTAACGTCGACTACCTTTGTAGGGGGTCCTCTAGTGTGGATATTTCTTAGGTGTAGGCTGCTTGTTAGCTTATATAGGTGCATTGATTTAATATAACTCTTCTTAAAAATATTAATATTAATTGTATGTACCTAATTTCGTCGATATGGATAACGAATAGCATTGCATCAGTTCTATATAAATTGAATAAAGTTAAATGGTATGGATTCACTTGTATCAGGTAAAGAATTCCGTGCTTCACAAAAAATTAATTTTAGTTTCGTTAACGTGGTAGGGACTTGAACGTTGTGTACCCGGAAGCTAAATGCATACTGTTTTCGTTAAAGATCCCTATCAGCAGTCCTTTGCGATAAGAGGATAACAATGTACTGTTTAGTTTTAAGAAAATAATGTGTTTATTTGTTTGCTAAGAACGCGACTAGTGTTAGATTCTGTATATTATCTTTTGTTACCAGGGTGATGTTCATGTACATGTACCTATCAAATGTGAGAGCTTCGTTAAGTAGTCTGCGTTACAGAGCTCGAACAATAGTAGAGCGTTAATAAGGATTTTTAACGTAGCATAGAGGGTTGTTACACAAGTCTCAACTCGATAGCATATATTCTCTGCGCGTGCAGAACACTTAAAATAGGGCAAAGCCCTGCAAAATCGAGGGCGTTCACATGTAGATTGTCGGTTCTGAAGTCTCCATATACCTGACTTGGAAGATAGATGTTATGAACTTAGTCTAAACATTAAGTGAACATATCCCGACTATTACCAGTTCAAGTATAAAATAATGGTAGACTTTTACAATATAATGTAATAATAACAGTGCTACCATACGTACGTTTTTATGTTGTGCTATCAAATATGTATATTACGTTCACATACGAAGGCTTTTCAATAAATGCTGTCACAACACAGCTCCTGTAAGAACAGGCAGTAAACCAGTGAAGCACTCTAGCAGACTCCAAAAGCATTGATAGAACAATGCACATACAAACTTTCGACAACACCCGACAAGAATTGAACAAGTCATATATTGCTGAATGTTATGTACTAGTGACGAGTCTTAAAATGCTTAAATGAAGGTTGAGAAGTATGAAATACGCTCCTTTAATAAAGCACGATGTTCTTTACAGATTCCGCCAAAACTTATTCATGCAAAATTGTCCAGCATAAAAGGCACCTCTGACAACACATCAATAACTATTTTCAGGTGAGTGAACAAATTCAAGAATAGTAAAGTTGACATCAAAGAGGACACACGGCCAGGCAGGCCAGTTGTTGCTGCATTAAAGAGGACACACGGCCAGGCATGCCAGTCGTTGTAGAGGACACAAGGCCAGGCATGCCAGTTGTTGTAGAGGACACAAGGCCAGGCAGGCCAGTCGTTGTAGAGGACACACGGCCAGGCAGGCCAGTTGTTGTAGAGGACACACGGCCAGGCAGGCCAGTTGTTGCTGCATCAAAGAGGACACACGGCCAGCCAGGCCAGTTGTTGCTGCATCAAAGAAGGACAGTGCCGCTATGAGCGCAATAATGAAGGATGCTGGTCGTTATACTGTTTCTGAGATAGCGCATACGGCTAGCATTTCAGAAGTCAGTACACAATACACCCAACCGAACGTTGTGGATCCCCTTTGGCTGACATTTGAATAAAAGGACAAACGTTTGAAATATACTACAACATGCATATGCTTTGCCTCAAGAAAGTTAATCGAGTTACTTACAGGGGATTATACCTGGGTCTATCACTTTGAACCCAAGAGGCGCATTAATAAGCAAGCAAGGAATGGGGAGAGTAGCACTGCCAGTCAAAGTACTAAAAGATGTCAAAAGAGTCTACATAAAAAAACGTCTACATAAAGAGTTGAATTGCATCCGGCTAACCCAGGACAATGTTCCATCCCACAAAAGCAATAGTGTACGAGCGTGTTATAAGCAAGAGAAATTAGTACAGATTGACTAAACACCCTAATCACCAGATCGAAGTCCCTGTTCCCTTATTAAAGGGACAGCTCTTTGCAAAACAGTATGCCAGGAGTGCTGTGGCTAGTGCAATCTTCAATCATAACAAGGGGAGACTTCCACACAGCGTTTAAGTAACAGAGAGCACGATTGTATAAGCCCATGTGTTGGTAAGGGGGATACTTGAAGGATTGTAATAAACCGACCAAATTGTATACATCATACATCTTCTGCTATTTTAAATTTTGCAATTTCAATCGTTAAAACAATCCACATATAGTTATTATCGCTTTTACTAATAAGAGTTGTTGTTGAAGCTCCTTCTCACCAAAAGTACAATATGAAACAATTGTGTATGTTTGCCGAATCTTAAATAAAAAATGACATTGTTCCTATATCAGGTAGTCCATGCATGCATTTAACTATTAGTATTGTTTGATAACCAAAATGGAAATCATGTAGACAATTCTTACCAATATGTGTACATTTCTAATCTGGTGTTGATTCATGTAAGCTTATTACAAACACATTTGTTAATTCCTATAGCTATAACTTCTGGCAAATATATATACTCGTAAAAACCATGGAATATTTAGCAATCTCACGAACAAAATGGTTGGCATCAACGAATATGCATTAAGAATATAAACCAATGTGGGTGTGCCCAAGGGATTTGTCTTAGGCCCTCTCATTTTTCTTTCTTATATAATTTATATTTTCACTTATAGTTCTACATTACTGCACCATTTTCATTATTATACAATGGTTTTTTTCATGTTATCAGAGCATGTTAATCTAGTTTTTGTTGTGATAACTTCCCTAAAAAGACGAAAGTAACACACAAAGTTGATTGCATTTTCAAAAAAAAAAATTGCTTGAAAAAAAATCCGAAGTTTGGCTCATGTTTGTTTATTACATAAACGAGGGTATAACTGTCCACTGTTCGTCTATCAATCTTTGCTTTCAACAATACAAATGTTCCGATGCTAAATGGACGAATCTACTGGAAGAAATCACCAGTTTCTAAATGTACTAAAAGTCCTTTCTGCTGCTTTGTGAAGACTATTGAAAATCCTTTTTTGCCGCAGTCATGATCTGTAGAAAATATCCCTTTTCTTTGCGCAATATGAAATATGTTATGTTCATTACGATACCTCGTTGGTTAGTTGTCACTACCGCGGTTCTCACATTGAGGACGTGACCTGACGTAGTTTGAAGAGATCACGAACACCAAGGACATGGAGACTGTGTTGATACAAAAGAGATGGCGGTGGCTTGGTCATGTTCTTCGCAAAATATATGAAGACATCACAAAGTTAGTCCTTAGGTGGACACCAGAAGGAAAAAGGAAAAGAGATAGACCAAAAACAACGTGAAGGCGCACTATCGAAAATGAAATAAAAGAAAGAGGATACACCTGGGGCACAATAGAAAGAAAAGCAAGTAATAGAGAAGAGTGGAGGAAACTCTTGTCCTTGCCCTATATACCATCAGACATACAAAGGACTAAGTAAGTAAAAGTTTAAATGAAGGGCGTCGTCGATGAAGCAGAAAACGTTTACCCTTCCAGGACACATGGTTTTATTCTCCCTGTATTATTTAATGGTCCCCATTCATGTAGAAATTCTGTATTTTGAATTATATTCTGCCTCCTGCTAATTTGTCTTTGGAGTTTCGGATAATTAAGGGGTTGCAAAAGTGTACAGTGCCGTTATAAGTCTATATCATAACATTGTAAAGTTGATCAGATGTCAAATTTTAAGAACTGCAAAGAGTTCAGTCTATAAAACTTTCAATTAAAAACACGTTTTTCTAGCTAATTACATGATGGCAAAATATGGAAGATTTGTTAATCAGCCCTTTGCTACTTTATATAGAAAAAAGACCTCTTTATAAAGTCAACTATTAGGGGGAGGGGGGCTTCAATCGAGTCGTGTGAACTGTAGAATAATACAGATGTTATAAATAATCAGAGCAAATTAAAAAAATCAATGTCTGATCAGAACTGACATAGACATCCATCACACTTACAGTTGTTTATGTGTGGTATCACATAGAGGAAATACACGCATTTCGTGTTATTTCATTTCATTTCAAATACATTTTATTGAATAAACAAAAGGATTGAGCGACAGGCTTTGCCTATATAAGCTCTCTCCATGGCTTCCAGCATACTTTTTATAGTTGAGTTTAAGACATTGAATACAATATTTACATACATACATTATATTTCACCTCATCTCATGACACTTGGTTACATTTATTGCGAGGTAATATACAATAGTTAGGCTGGATTAATATTTTCATGTATTTATAAAATTACATTATTTCATGTGATACATTGATTTCGTGTTATCTGGCTTAGGTTATGCTACACCACATAATCTTATGACGTATATCATTATACTTTATCTTTATAACAGCGTGTCAGATTGGATGTTACAGGTCACATGGCGTGGTAATGAAACAGCATGTCAAACTCACTCGCTAATGTTTCTCCAATCATATTTCCCTTATTCGGAATCCTCGTGTTTCCCCAAAGTAAGGGCAATAAATACATTGTATATATTGCTAATTTTATTTAACTTAAATCCTTTTAAAGTCGAAAATCTTTGCTTGACAAATGAAGGCAGTAAAACACATTTATTTCTTTATATAGAACGCGGGAATATAGCCCAATATAAGATATTCAAATAATGGTAGGGGGGATCTTCTATAACAATCATTTACATGTTTATTCCATGTTTTTTTTACTCAATTTCCACTCCCTTCTTCCGCCATAACCTGCTGTGTGCTGTAGTGAATTTGATACTCGAATCTATCGTTTACTGATATATCTGATAGGTTTGTATATCAAAGATGGTATGAAGTGTGTACTAAATAAATATCGTATCTGTCATTGGTGTAACAAACAAACTTCTTATTTCATCTGTTGTCACAGAATATTGTGATTTTGAATGAAGTGAATCGAAAGTGCCATTACGATAGGTCAATAGAAAATGGGATATTTTCACACTGTGACAAAATTGGCACTTTTTATATCTGTCAGTGTGTAAAAGATATCTTATGACGTTTATACAATTCGATATCTCAGGAATAACAGGCAACATGAGATACTATCGCACGAGACGTATAACGTTTATAGCACGAGATGAATAACCTCTATCGCACGAGATGTATTACGTGTATCGCACGAGATGTATTACGTGTATCGCACGAGATGTATGACGTCTCTCGTACGAGATGTGTGATTTCTATCGCATGAGACGTATGCTGACGACTATCTCCTCACGAGATGTATGACATCTATCGCACGAGATATACTACCTTTATCACACGAGATTGATCACGTTTATCGCACGAGATGTATCACGCTTATCGCACAAGCTGTATGCCATCTATCAGCCACCATAGCAACTGATTACTTACAGCAAACGAGATCGTAGCATAATCACCATCGAACGAGGCAAGCTGGACTAGTCATTAGTTAATTGGGTCACTGGCGCACTAGTCCTGGCACGGGAAAGGACCGAATTGCACTGGCGTTATGCATAGGAGTATACCCCTAAACCTAGATCATATATCAATTTGTGCGTTTGCTATCATGATAAGCTTAACGCGATATATCACGTACACGTCTCTGAAAGGTTTATGCAGAACAACTACCAATTTAACGTGCATTATTTAGAACTAAATGTCTATAGTGCCTGCTTGTGTTGAAATTGTCTTTATTTGATTTCAAAACTGCCAATATTCAGAAAGTTCTGTTACAGTGGGTTAGAAACAAACGTACTGCAACCTGATAATTTATCGATAAAGAGCCTGGGTAATGTAATCAGTTCACTGTTCTCTCCCAGACTCTAGTCTGGGTCCCCTCCCCGGGGGATGCAGCTCGCACCATTTTGCGATAAAGTCATTTAAATCATTAGACAATTGACTAAGTATATTCGTCTCGGCAGTTAGCAAGGTCATCCCTGTATAACTGTCTGACGCGTCCGCAAAGTGCACAGAGGTAGATTTATTACATACAGTACAGTAGTTCTTGACAGTGTAACGCAATTGGACCATGATGCAAAATGACAGAGCAAGGCCCGAAGCGCAATCCATAATACTACAAGTCTCAAAATGGCAGTGAATGAACCTTAAATCCAGTTCACATTCATCCTGCAAATACCATTTTTGTTATAATTTCTTTTGGCTATCAACTGATCGACTAATTGAATATAGTGGAATGCTCGAGTACACTTCAACGCTACCATAAAAACCATAAAAATACATGAAATAACTTCTTAATAATTGTTTGATTTACATTTAGATTTTGATGATCCGACATATTTTTAACAAATTGAACTGAGGAATTTTGATTTGTTTTTGTTTCCTTTTATTTAGAATGATTTTATTTCGTTTTCAGCACTCACCGATGTCAGTTAAATCTTCAGTAAGATCAGATTGTACCTAGTCTTACGTTGGACCATCCTCCATACTCCATGGGTTACGCTCACTTTTGCAGAGCCTGATCAATCGCTAGACTAATAATAGTCATTGTATTTGAAAAATACAGAGGAATGACATCTGATTTTAATTTTACCGTGACGCCGCGACTGCGAAATTCTTTTGCTGTACATCAAAGGACCAGACTAGTCTTCTTGTCCCATCCACAAGGTAGCACACACTGAGCCTTCGATTCGGCTATGATTTTTTTCCATTGGTACAGTGAGCATGAATAAGCGTAACCCATCGCGTAACGAGGATGATGTTTGACCAGATGCGAGCAAAAAACATATCATCTGCAAAAACCTTCGACAGTTTCTGTTACAACGGGATATCCTTAGCGGTGAACATTTAAAGACGTAATATTTATCCTTGAGGTACACCCTAAAAGTACAAACTAAAACATCGTTTTAACTTGATGAACCTAGAGCAAAATACGAACGAATAAGAGATTGTGTTTCCCTGACGACAAACAGCTCGTAAATCTAGGATTAAAACACGTAATGTCACGCAATAAAAGTGAAAACCGGGATAGATGGGAACAAAACTTCAAGGTACACTAATGAGTTCGATATCGATTGTGATATTATTAACAACTTTACGCCGCTAAGTCGACTTTAACATTGTTCCTACTTTTAAAAATAATAACAAACGCTTTGAAATTAATTCAGGATATATTTGTTTAGTTTTTATGAAACTAGTCTTGCATTTTAATCCATGTTCTATAGATATTGGCTCCCAAACCCGGAAGGGAAATACAGTATTTTTTTCGGTCGGGGAAAAATTGCTATGACTATGACGTCACAATAAAAGATGAGTACGAAAGCATTGTTTCTTGACACCATAGTTAGAAGATTGACCAATAAAATCATGTTCAGGTGTTACCCACTTTTGGGTAACAACACATATTTACCAGCTCCTTACATGGTTATCAAATGAGTTGGGAGTGAAGAAACCTATAAAGTGGTTGTGGGAGAAAGCATTTCTCCATCTTGACACAAATGCACTTATCCAGTGTTACACATTCCGCCTTGAAAGACTTTATAATGTGCTTATTGTACGTTAAGAATACTCCATTATAAGATTTAACATACAATCCTTTCCTTTTGATTACTTCTGTCATGTCTTTAATATCGAATCATTTATCTCGAAAGTAGGGTTAATGTTATAAATGTGTTTGTGAGGTATGACAATTTGTAAATGAGTTTAGACCGTAGAGAGAGAGAGAGTGGGAGAGCAACACCCACGCATTCTCTCACCCACATGATGAGTGTACGAGGTCAAGATGCAGATCTTGTGTTGTGTGTCGTGGAGTAGAAAATCGATAGCCTACTTTAAGAAGATCGTAACTTACAAGTAAACAAACCTCTCCGCCTTAAAAAACTGCGACAAATACAACGACTACGGTAGCTTATTTGTGACATTTCGCCCTTTTGCTTTGTCGCCCGCGAAAGACGCCAAGCGAATAAAACGAAATAGCAAAATGACGAAACCCCTCCACAGCGAAATAACGAAATAACGCCAAACCGTTAAAATAACACTATAGCGTAGAAATAAATTATATCTTTTCTTCCTCCTTTTGGTGTTATTTTGTTAATTAGGTTTGGTGCTTTGGCGTTGTTGCGTTATTTCGCACTGGAGGGTTTTCGCTTTTTCGTTATTTCGTTTTTTCGCTTGGCGTCTTTATCGGCCGCGAAAAGACAAAATGTCAAATATAAGCGACCGAAAAATACAGATAACTGATGCTCAACATCTGTTTCGATCATTTTTCCTGATTTGACACTTTGACACTCCTCAGGAATAAACTAACGGTGAGTTGATGACATTCTTTGCACGCTTATAGATAAATAGGAAATTAAAATAAAAAACAACATTTCAATTTGCATTCAAAGGTTACTACTATGATTGTTAGTATTCTGAACTAGAATTAAATCTTTTGATTGTTAAGATATTGAATTGCAGTTAATTAAGTACTACCCTGGGTAATGAAACAGGAACATTCCTAAATAGATCGTCTATTTGGTTTTTAATTTGTTTTACGTATGAAAGAACACAGTTTGGGGTATGCTGAGATTTGTAGACGGGTGGTCTTTCAGGAAGGTGAAGCCTAAATGATATATTTTTGCATGTAAGTTAATTTTGTTCTGGAACCTAATATTCTTGTAATGCACCGAAATCATTTATGTGTGTGCAGTTCAATACACTTTGCTTGTCTAGCAAAGTAAAATTGAACAGTATCTGTTACTCGATATTCGAAATAACGAATACCTTTCTAAATTTGATAACAAATAACGAATAACTGTCCAACTCTTCCTTGCCTGCTTATTTTGAATTGTTTACACCACATGTAGGTCGCCATGCCCGATGGTCATTGGCCAGCAACATCTACCCTCTACTTGCACCAGTGCCTACGTACCTAGTGAGTCACGTGACGGTCACGTCAGGCGTCTTTAACACTTGTACGGTCAATACGGTATCATCCATGCATATATGTGTGTTAGAAGGGTTGATGTCTGGTAAAAGGGGTGCCGTGGGACAACTTTGGGAGCATGTGCTAATGTTCATATGTCAACAGTAGAACTCTTCAATGTTTCAATCGGCGCCAGACGACAAAGAAACAGAATACAAACATTGATACACGTAAATGAATCTTATTGACACTTTTATTCAAGAAGTTATCCCAGAAACCTCTTAGATTGTCTAACGTCTCTTGATTTCAGATGATTTCTTCATGTTATACAATATTACATGAACACAAGTGTTTTAAAACACAAAATGCAGCCGCATTGCTAGCCGATGAACCCTCGGATGCTATAAATATAGTGACGTCATTGGAATGAATTTACTGCAGCGTTGCAGCATTTGAATTTAACACACTACAAATCGAAGATCTAGGGGGCATCTTTACCGCCAATATGTCGTGTAATCAGTTTTTGATATTTGCTCTCAGATTAGACTTTGAATTCCATTTTTACTGAGGCTATGGTGTATTTTGTGCGTATTCGTTGAGGCTGTGATATATTGTTGACGGTGTGGTATATTTGTCCTGGTGTGATGACGCATATATATATTTGTGTGGGTATGTTGACGCTGTGGTATATTTGCCCTCGTGTGATGACGCTTTTATATATTTGTGTGGGTGTGTTGACGTTTTTATATAGTTGTCCGGGTGTGATGACGCTGTGGTATATTTTGTCTCTGTGTGTTGACGCTTTTAATTATTTGTGTGGGTGTGTTGACGCTGTGGTATATTTTGTCTCTGTGTGTTGACGCTTTTTATTTATTTGTCTGGGTGTGTTGACGCTGTGTTATATTTTGTCTCTGTGTGTTGATGCTTTTATATATTTGTGTGTGTGTGTTGACGCTTTTATATATTTGTCCGGGCGTGTTGACGCTTTGGTATATTCTGTCGGGGTTCGTTGACACTTTGGTATATTTGTTCAGATATGTTGAGGCTGCGGTATATCTTGTCTTGTATGCTGACGCTATGGCATATTGTGTCGGGGTGTATCGATGCTATGTTCCGGTATTTCCTAGTCATCTAACAACAACTTTTGAAAAGCTTCTTTCTGATTGGTCAATTTGGTGCAGAGAGACAAGACATGAGAACAGGCTTACTTACTTATTATTACTTATTTACTCATTTGGGATTAAGTTCTTAGCTTTAGCGATGATGAAATAATAATTGTGTCAGTATACCGTTGTTTATAATTAGACATGATGGATCAAGCAATAGCTGCCATCGGTCCGTTATCTCGCTGAATCGTGAAGTAAACACAAAAGTAGTCCGCCAGACCATTTTATTTCAATCTGAATACTTACATTTATACGCCATCACAGTTTACTAAGCTCAATAAGGAAAACTGTAAATGTATTGAATCGAATCCAAAGAATAATGGAGAATTTACAGTGTAAGTAATAGCTCCTGCCAGTTTTGATCACACTAGATTTCACATTTTTGCGAATTTTTGTTTTTGCTATTGTTATTTTCATCTCATATCCGACAAAATATTAATATTATATACTAGCGGTAAAAAGAAACTATGCATGCCTAAAATGTGTTATAAAAATAAATGTGTATGACGTAGAACAACAAGGTTTTCAGGGACAATTTATTTGTT
>JAUMHH010155469.1:0-18507 GCA_032359455.1 Chlamys rubida | reverse complement strand
TATTTGGAAATCGTCATTTGTTATCACGTCGTAAGTGGTATGGAATTGTATGAACTGTTTTGTGATAAATAACGGGTAGGTGAATTTAATGCCATTCTACATTGATGGGGACTTTTGTTGGTGACGAATTTCGTATTTTTCATTAACAAATAAAAAAAAAAATGAAAGTTGATAATTTAGTAATTAAAATTATTGTCAGGAGCTCTTTAAAAGTAGAAAAATGTTATATAATCCAGTAAAATGAACCGAAGTGTAAATGAATTTCAATGTTAATGCATGTTAATATGTGAACGATTGTTTTGGCTGTTAATCAGTTGAGGTATTGACGCCTACGATTTCATATTAATTTGATGTCAGCTGTTTCCCAACATAACGCGTTGTTTGAGACTTGATTAAATATCGAAAGAGAAAAAAATACAAATAATATAATAAAGGTTATAGGAAGTTGTGGGGGAAATCGTTCTATTATAAAACTCTGTAATATTGTCAAAACGGTGATTTGTGAATCTATTGATCATTAAATAACATTTCTGATGTGTTTATCACTGAATCAAACTGCACATTTACATAACATCAATCAAAACTTAACTGATATTTCTTCCTTCAGCCTAGTCATATCTTGCTTTGAAACGCAAACTTCCACTTACCAGTGATAGCTGTAGAGTGTCTAAGGAAACTTGAAATCATTTGTAAATTATTATAGTACATTGAATTGTTTTCTGGTAAAAGTATAGTCATTACCATTGAAAATCTCTATTGAGTATAACACAGATCTGGCGGACTCGATTTGTGATTCCTCGATGAATATTTTAGAGTTCTTACATCATTTTGATGCTTTCGCCCTGTTTTCCCTGAAAACTCAAATAAGTCTATAAAATATGAATAAATCTGGACGGCCTTTTCGGAAGTTATTGAGGAAAGAGAAACGTTCAAATGCAGTTAAAATTTGAGTGCCTGCATTTTTTCTTGGAAACACATGTGAGATTAGTTTAATGAAGTATAGATTATAAAAAAAACTGTAAATAATTTGTTCGAGTAATCCCCAAAATGCAG
Source organism: Chlamys rubida (assembly GCA_032359455.1). Lineage (NCBI taxonomy): Eukaryota > Metazoa > Mollusca > Bivalvia > Pectinida > Pectinidae > Chlamys > Chlamys rubida. Next base: position 17,454 of record JAUMHH010155469.1, on the reverse strand, counting down.
TTTACGATAAAATTGATTATATAACAGTCACTTGGTAGAATTGATTGTTAAACGTCTATTCTAAAAGACGTCGAGGATGCACTATTGATGATAATATGACCAAAGGTTAGACAATTATCTGGGCCCGTATTCATGAAACCGTTCTCATGCTCACGCATGGGTTTGTGCTCAAGCCGAATTTCTTGTTATCGTTATATAAATTAATAAAAAGGGTTACTTTGTCAAGAGACTTGTCCGAAAACTATTTTCAATGTTTACATTTTACTTTTTGATCGTTTGACATGATTTAAGCGAGTTACAAGAAAGTTGATTTGAGCACAGAATCCATGCTTGAGCATGAGAACGGTTTAATGAATACGGGCCCTGATGTTTTGTTTAAGAAAATTTACTTTTATCGAGTTATCTTATGTTTATCCCTTATTGAACACATATTTATTTTTAACGTATTTCAAAACTCTGATAAAGCGGTCGCGTATTATCTTTATAATGCTTTCTGTTGATGTGATTCTTACATAGTTTATTAGTTTCATGTATTTAATGTTCAGTAGAGGTAAATTCTTCAGATAACATGTATAGACACATTTATCATGTTCAAGTACTACAAAGTGTTCGTCGTAGGCTGTATGAACACACTGCCAAAGAGTCTCGGCTGGTGCTGATGACTTTGTATTGTCCGACAATTTCATTTTTCATCAAGCTAGGCGGCGCTCTGCTGGTGTTAGTGCAACCAATAAATAATAAACAAAAATGTATTTCTTTTAAAGAACTGTTAGTAATTGTAAAAGTGACATACTACATTTAAAACAATGTTCTTGCATATGTCCCTCAACAGTTCATGTCATTAGCTGGACTGCATAAATGATCTACTTTTCATTGATTTTGTTTTGCCCAATTGCAATGTTCTCAAGGCTGATGAATTGGCAAATCTGTGTGTTCCTGTCCGTCTTCACTATAGTTAGGAATAAAAAGGTTAAGGCCATTTACCAAGTTATACTACATGTCGTATATCAACTTAACTGGCATGGTTTACGTATCTAAGGATAGTCAGCACATGGGATGCTTCAGATGCTGGTGTGACCTACCTTTTTCTGCTTGCATGACCAGGCTTAGAAGATTATTCAAGGTCAGGTCTCATCTGCATTATAGATAAAAGAAGGGTTAAGGTCAGTTACCAAGTTACTATATGGCCTTTTTCATTTAAACTTGCATGGCTTATGTAGTTAGGAATTCTTCGTATAGGTAATGCTTCAGATGCTGGATGTGACCTACGTTTTGCGCTGGAATGACCAGTTTTAAGAAGCTTGGTTTTAATGAAGTCAGGCCCATCTTCACTTGGAGTAAGAAGAATGGTTACCGCATTTTCTTCATAGTTTATAAATAGTACACTTTACTTATCTATTTTGCAAGGAGATGTATTTCTATTTTGATTATTTTATAGAATTTCTGTAGAATATATGTTCACGTTATGAATAAAATACTTTTTTATGTTTCAAATTTTATTTGATTTATAAAAAAAACATAGTTATCTTTTTTATACATGATTAGTTTGACAACACTTAAAAACGTTAAATAGCTTGATAGTTGTTTCGGATCTCATTGAATTTTAAAATTTGAGCTTTCTTGTTATGATATTTCCAATATCTGATCCATCCTTTCCGTCTTAGTGGAATTTCACCAACCTTTTCTTCAATGCACAAAGAATGATTCAACATGTCAATTAATTGAAAACAATGGACATATCACGTACCTGAAAGGCACTCAAGTCTTGCTATTGTACATAAACATTATGTTTACCTACGTTAGCATAGCTGATTTCATATCATGCCATGTCGCTGCATCCATTATCTGTCTTGCAAAAGATGGTTAACTTTCTCTAAGTTCGATGTCAAAACATAGAAACAATCCTGCCATACTTCCGTTGGCAGGTTTTGTTTATAATATACTGTATATGTGAACAGGCATTCTGTTGACTATGTTCGTATATTGAGATTCTAATGATAAGCATTATTTAAAGTATGTTTTGTTCTTTTTATGTTTATTTATAAATACAAACCTTTTTTTTCCGTTCATCTGTATGTACATTTTTTCACATGCGCATTGACCAAAAAGTAGTGTTACTGTTTAATTGTATATACCGAAGTAACTTTTTCCTGTGGCGTGAAAATGAAAATTCATTGTAGTGAGAATAACGGAGATGCACAGTAACATTTCTATTGAACATGTGGATTTGTGACAATTATCAATATCATTAGGGAATTTCTTATCTTACTCATACTGAATAAATTTAATTATGTATCAGATCATTTGCACACATTAGATAACACACCATGTAGTCAAAACAATCTTGTAATGTATTATGGAATTAGAGAATGTTCTATTAAATATGGAAGTAATGTTAGCAATGACGTCATCAAAATGTGTGAGATATGTTTGTGACGTTCCGTACATTTCTGTATAATGACGTCATTTTATTTTGAGAGATGATGTGTGATAAACTTTAACTACAATCACGTCAGTTTTCCTAAGTATGTGTGTGACATATCTGCTATTTATTATGACATCATTGAGAGTATGCGGTATTTAATTGAAAGAGAAGTATTTATGATTTGTTGGCGTTATTATGTGTACTGTATTATATTACTGTCTATGTAGGTAATAAAAGACTGAAGACGATCATATTTGCTATTGTGTTATTTTTTTAAATGTATTTATTAATGTATATATGTCTATCAATGTATATACATTAAATGTAATACATCTGTATTTAGACATAACATCTCTGGAAAAGTCAAGGCTTGGTACCAAATCATTTACTTATAGCGTATATGGATATATTAAATGAAAAAACTTATAATGCCCTTTCATTAAAATCTTAATTTCAACAATTTTTATTTCGTAAATAATTCATACATGATAAATAGAAATACAATAGATAATCGAGGTATCAGAAGACAAAGCTTGCAGCGCTTGTACATATTTTTTGTTGTAGAACCTCATACAATATTGTTTATATTGATATTTTTTCTATATAATCAGTTAAAAGATGATCGTAATAAACACAGATGATTGCACCATAAAATTTGCTAAAAGATTAAGTATTCAAAACAATTAATTACACTGCATCATACAGCTGTTTCATCCTTCTAGGGCTCAACGATGTTGCTATGGGCCAAACAGTTGGACATTCAAATTGCTCTTAACTACTGTTGAAACAGAGGGACAGGTGCGCAAAACCCCTGAAATTATTAATTTTGAAATTTAGAGTAGTACTGATTATTTTCATAAATAATTTGTAATGTGTGTGTATTATGAACTGTGCACTAAAATGAGTATTGTCTGTTTGGTACCAGCTCGTACATGTTTTGCTATTCAAAGGTTTGATCCAAGCGAAACACAATATGAAAATGAAGGTTTGCTTCTAGTGAGATACAGCAAGTAAAACTCTAAAGAGATGAGAAAGAAAATAATGAATAATAAATGAAATAAAGGACAGCCATCTTCTACATTGCATTAAGGTTTTCTCGTGTGTTCGGGCTCTGTAAACAATGCACGACCATACAGGTATAGCTTATACACTGAACGTTTAATGTTAACTTACCATCGCTATTAATTAGAAACTCTTTTAGTGAAGTAAGATTTCAACTACCTGCCAAGTTTATACCCAAGTACACTGTGTCAATGGTATCTACAAACAACTTCGCTTTTTATGGATACCTGAAGTATCCCTGAGGCGAATATTTTGTCACTGTAAGATCGTTTGGTTTCGTTTTTACTCCGTTCTAAGATAACAAGAAACCAAAGCTAATTTTCTTCCTCTGTACCCAAACATTTTAACAATATTTGAGGTCTTCATCCATTCCGTTCTGTACACAATAACAATTCTTCCCATGTATATTTACAATCGTCATTATATGACCAATACGCTGCGACAACTGGAGGCAAATAAAACAAAAACACAGTTCTGAATGTACCGATGGAGAAATAAGGTATCTGGTCGTCTTGTTAATACAGGTCAATACATCCATGCACATTCGCATATCAATTACATATGGAATGGATGGGCGCCTATGATTTGAAATCGGTTCTTTCACTAGATGGTAAATGTCATTGAAACTAATTTTATAACAGGTATATACAACTTATTATTAAATAGGTCAATGTACAAAATTCCATCCATTTGCACAACAAAATAAAACCATACATATTGACTAAATCACATTCATCGTTCGATTTGAACATGTCTATGTCAGTAATCCATGAAGAAGGTAGTGTTTGTATCATCTTGAATTGGTTGATGAGATTCTGCACATTTAGACTGTCAATTAAACATAATGCTACGATTTTTTGAAAATATTATCGTTAAGTTCATAATATTAACACCTTTACTCGGTGATGTAATGGACTAAACGCGTAACATTTATAAATGTTTTTTATTTTCATGTTCCGAATTCTAAGCATCAGATAGTTTGTTCAACACCCAGTTTTCTGACTCCAAATGTCTTACCGGATATTTAATAAATAATTTATTTAATGATATTTTGATTATTTTTAGCTAATTTGTAATTAAAATGCCTCATTAATGTTAACATGATGTGATTTCCATATATTGCTGTATATCTACTATCAATGATATTTATTGGAATAGCCATGTATCATTGTTGTACACTACTGAAATACATAAAGAATTGACGAAGTTGGTGAGGTAAAAAGTAAATTTAGCGTTTTGAGTACTTGTAAATTGGTGCTTCGCTTTTGAGTTTTAGGGTTGTCGATTAAAACTACATAGAACAAATACATTTCCAGGTGGGATATTTAAAATAGCCTCATAGTCAGGTTATTTTACACTGATAATGTGACTTCCCCTTTAACAAAATCTCAGGTGCAATAATATGAAAGTGTTCTGACATTTTAGTGTTTAGGTTAGCAGTATTTATATTTGTAACAATCAGAAATATTTTCGAAATGAAATTTAATTTCAGAATTAAGCAAGTATTACCACGTTACAGAAATTAAATCGATATATAAGCTGTGTCAAAGATTCCTTTGTGTAACCAAATTTAAACTTAAGATATGACAAAAGTTTCACGATCATTTTTGAACATTTGATTCAAATAAGGCACTGCGCCATTTGTTAATGAAGAACATTGAAACTCGGAAAAACAAATTCTTTTGATGTCTCGTCGTAACGAATTTTATTTTGGAGAAGAAACAAAATTGTATATCCAGATATGCTTTAATGTTATGGTCGTCACACCTGCACGTGCATTTCTATAATATATTACACGTGTTATCTCTTTAAGCGTCAAAACATCTACAAACTGTCTCTTTAATAAACACATTAAGAAGCTGTCTTCGTCTCTGTTAACATTCTGTGTGTGCCGAAACAAGCACCATTTCATGTGCAGTTCCTAACTGTAATAATGGACCGACAAACAGCTAGGGTCCATGTTTCCCTTTTATGACAATTACCTAAAATCTAGCCATGCGGATGCCTTTGTCCCAATCTCTGCGTCCTATCATTTCCTAATTGCTCACGCAAACCTTCGTTTCAGATGTAGCTGAGCAAGAGCGTAACCGTTAATTATGCCGTATATGCAATGCACGTGTAGTCTCGCGCCCGTCTCGTACACCTCTTCCTCTACTCGAAATAAAAGTGCTTGTATATCGGGTTATTTTATATTTTAGGCCATTATCTACCATAAGGGAGATAACCATACTCATCAAATAAGACCACCTGTATATTCTTAAGAATTTGTGAAAGTTGGTGTAAAAGTTTTAAAAGATGTGTTATGGTGTGCATTTGTAATTGCACGGTGCCAGACAATGTGCACTTGAAGATAGCAACATTTGTCTCGGAATAATGTGGTTCATAGCTGATTTGATGGGAATTTAGTCTGATAGGTTGGTATTTTATGTAGCACGTACAGTGTTAGGTTTTGCGGTAAAATTGAGTCATTTTCACCTTAATCCAATTTTTAAAGAATTTTCACAGCCCCATTTTCCATTATTTTAATTTAAGACTATTTAATAGTTACGGATATTTGAAATTCACTTGAAAGTCCCTAATGTTTTAAATTTAAACACACATTAAATACGGTTATACATATCTTGATAATCCGACACTCACACTCCGAGCCACTTGACTGAGAAAAATCACTCAAAATGGTCATCCTGTCATATTCGACTTGATTCCATATCCCTAAATGGCTGCATTCTCCGTTTCTCCGTTTTGAACAATAACTTTACGGATGAAGTAAAAGCCAAATTATCCAATCCTCCTGTATATCGTTGTTTCCTGTATTGATGTGTCCTGTTTACCAATGCACTATTTAGTCAGGGTTTTCTACCGGGCGTGATTAAATCTACACTGAACAATCTGTATCGTCGGAATTCTGCCTATGCTCTCTGTGTGATAGAGACTTGTTCACTGTGCCTTAGATAACACCGTTTCTGTGGTCGTTTCCTAGATACATGTGTCCTATTGATCACTACACTAATAAGTCAAGGTTTTCTACCGGGCGTGATTAAATCTACACTGAAGAAAGTGTATAGGCCGGTATTTTGTCTATGCTATATAGATGACAGAGACTTGTTCACGTAGAAAGCACCGTTTCTGAGGTATTTTCTGAACGACTTTGGATTTGTCCTTGTTTGATTTCGTCGTGATGGTGTCGTCTTTGTGTGACAATGCTGTGGGTGCTTTTTATTGTTTCAATTTTTATTTTAGAATGTTCTTTACAGTTATAGAAGAATCAAGTCTATAATGACGATAAGAAATGGTGTTGACTGAGTTTTTCAAAACGCTGAATTACTCCAAAATAACTTTTTCATACTATTCAATAAAGATACCACTTATATATCAATAACATTCAAAATAAAATACAATAATTAATCATTAAAATGAAACAATCTGTTTACTTGCTGTAATTATTTTAATTCTATTTAAAGGTTAAATAATGTCTTAATCCATGTAATTTAGCAATATACAAGTGCCTGTGGAAATATCATCATTCATCTTTCAGAAAATAAAGTATTTTAGTGTTGTGATAGACACAATACCAAACACAACGGAGACACATCCATATATCATCTTTCTTTGACAATGATATAAATTGGTCTGTTCTGTCTCCGCACAATTGATCCCTTATTCAACTACAGCAAATACAAGAACAAATGTATTATGTAGATCAGTTTGTATTATTCTATCTAAACATATTAATCTAGGCTTTGTTGTTCGTTTTTCCAAAATCCAAGACGGCATTTGATAAATTCTATCCTTTTTAATAAATGGCTGCTACACTTACCTGTATCAAACATTTGTTGAATCATGCCTGACATAATATAGGAAAACTTTTTTAATCTCAGAAAAATAAATCAGACACGAAACAAAATAGTTATTAAGAAGTTTTATGATTTGTATCGGACATATACATATATAACTTTGAGAAAACGTACGCACTTTAAACATTATAGGACAGATCACCAGGCTGATTTGATTTGCCAATAAAGCTAGAAAAAAACCATAGCGTCAATACAGTTACCTTTTTTCTGCACCACGTGTGTTAGCGGACACCGTGGAAATGCATTTAATCGATATTATTATCGTTAATATTTGGTCAACATGACATATCTACTGAATATATTGTTTAGAAGAGAAATGTCGATATGATTCCCACATAACTGTGCAAATGAACAATCCTGTCTGTCGCCCTGTTGTCCTCCCACCCTTTATCACTAATCTAGTTTTTCTTTGCTACAAAGATGTTGCATTTGCATATTACCCTTGTTTCATATCTGCCTTTGAAATTAGAAATGAGTTTACATTTTTGTATGACAATATTGAACATGGTTCGGCTATATTTGGTTTCATTACACTGGACATATTTAAATAAGTTCTAAATGGGTAATATTTTCATAACAACTTAAACTGGTCCCAGCTTCATGGTCGTTCCTTAACTTTAGTTTTTACACTGAAGAGCATTGTCGGAGTTAAGGAACACATCATTATTTTCCTTATCTTCAGCAATGCTTTCTTATTGAAAATCTTAAGGAACGTTCGTAAAACTTTGTCTTGAATGTCAAACATATTATTGGATTCGATATGATCAACTCCAGATTATATATATATTCAAAAAATATTTATACTTTATCCACAAACATTTCTGAAAAAAACGAAAGAAAAGTGCATTTGAAAGGTTTGGCTCAAGTACAATACATATACTAAGACCTAGGTTTTGTTCTAGAAAAGAAAGTAACGCTGGTTATAAATATAATGCCACAAAAAAATGTCTCATCACCACAAAAAATGTCTCATCACCACAAAAAATGAGCACATGAATACTCCTATAAATCCACATCACAGGTGCAAGACTATTGTCTCCATTAAAATCCGAGGTAGCACATGTTTTGGTCTGTATCAACAGCCTTTATCTCTCCTGGTAATGTGTGGAACTTCAGTTGAGCTTCTTCTTGAAGTCAAGTAATTATATACTTTAGATGGGTTTAAACATGAAGTAATTATTTCTTATCCATCTCATTCCCTTCAAGAACTACCTTTTAAAAGGTGAATTATTGTATAAATCCATTGTTATTCCCCGAAGAACTTCATTTTATAAGGTGACTTATTGTTTAAATCCAGTAATAGCACCACATAGGACATTTATAAATAACGTGAAATCCTCGAAGAATTTCAAGTGGTTTTTATCCGACGTTTTCACTTTGTATAGTATAACAAGATCTCAGCTCGAATGCAAATATTTCAATACTTATACACCCGAGCAATTTGCTATCTTATTGGCAGTATGATTACGTGCTAACTGATCAAGTATGGAGTTTTGAGATCCAGGAGTAGGGGCGTTATTCTCAATGGATTGGGGTTTTCGTTTGTGATACAATCTCCTCTTTGTAGAACCTCTGTCACACGTACCTATCTCTCATCGAATGATCTGTAGCATTAAATAGGTTTAAACATATTGGAGTTGGCCTTTTTATGTTAGTGTACTTTGTATACATATTTTGTATAATAGCTAACAATTTATTCCAAAGGGGATATATGTACTCTCTCCATGCATACAACACTATAAGCTTCACATAACAAGAGATTCGTGAAGAGTTTTAGATATTTTGTTTTAAATTTTGATTCTTACAAAACTTAGTGAATATAACCGTCTTTTGTAAATTTGAATCAACGTTTTGTTGTTCTATTTCAATTATATTCTTCACCGTTAAAATGCCGTTAAGCTAATGTGACTTGGAGTATCGGTTTATATATGCCGGGCCCATAAATCTCCAGGTCAAATTTATCGTCGATCTTTGTGAAAGTGAATGTTTACCTTAATTCTATTCTTTACGATGTATTATCAGCTTTTACGCGTCAATATAGACAACTTTTATCAAACCCAAATCGGAAATCGGGTGTATTATGACGTAAAACCCGAATTTAAAACGCCATTTCTTCAAACGAATCTAAACTATACGCGCATCACTGACAATGTCTGAAGGGTCAGGAGCACTCTCGTAAAAGTTTCATTAGACACGCTGAAATCTTTGTCATCTAAGTCTTTGAGAGTAATTGAGTGTAATTGATTTGAATTCTTTTCCATTTCATCACTGCTTTTTCCATTTTAAATTATTTTTAATTTCCCGGCATTCGTGCGGCTTTGCTTTTAGTGTTGTTTCCTCACTGATAAGTAAGTATGCATTAGTAGCGTTGGCCGTGAGAAAGGTGTTTTGGCCGTGAGAAAGGTGTTTGAACGTTTTATACAAGGCTGGTGATGTCAATATATTGTCTGAAAATAGGTCAGGTTTAACGTAATTAGCATTTGATTAGATAAATATATCTATTCCGAGATAAAGTCACCCTTTTATTTTTTCATCATTTCTCTTTTATTTAAACACACGTAACTACAGAGCTGTGTTTTGTAGCATGTAACGCTATGCTTAACGCATTAACAGGTTATTTTGAAAGTGAAAACATGCCAGTTTAAGCTATGACATTTTTTTCTGTTCAAGACAAAACTTGAAACTTTTTTTTTAACTTTCCTTCACCTTATATTATTCCTTATATTTCGCATCAACTTCTTTCAAGACTTATTAACGAAATATTTGGACAGATAAAATTAACGAAATATTTGGACAGATAAAATTCAAGATTTTTCGGAATTCTTGATATGCATGGGAAACAAACCTCATCAGTATCTATAAATATGAAAGTTAAGCATGATACAAAATTATAATATCCTTTCTTTATCAATCCCAGTATAAAAATCAGACCAATAAAGATAATAAATATCCTTTTGACAATATGATTCAGGTATTCGTGTTTGCCACTTTCCGACAAAATGGACTGATTTACTATTAAAATATTTTATTAAATCAAATGATTCAATGGGAATTGGGCAACAGGCTATGCATATACAAGCCCTCTCCCTTGGGTTACATGCATTTCAAACAATAACATAATTATAATTTAGACATTAACATATTAGCACTGGCTTGGAACATTAACTCATTCACACCTGAAATTTCATAATGAACTATTCCAGCTTTTGTATTGGAAGAGTTCAAATGTGTCTTCAGGGGTCAATGAGTTAAATAGTACTTAATAGTCTCTATCTATCTGATTTACATTTGAGGCGTAATGGAAGCTAAGCATGAATGAAAATCCAATATTTTAATAGACGTTATGATTGGTGTTTTAGGTTATCTGGTAGTTCTTTCCTATTGACGCTGCTAAGTGTTATCAGTATCACAATATGTTTAAAATCCGTCTTTTACAGTGATAAATATGATGGGTAGAAGTATGTTTCTATAGGTTTTATTGCACAAGGATTTTTGCTGTCATTTGAGCTTTACTTGTTAAGGTAAACTAATCGAGAGTAGATCGATTTTTTTTCAATTTCTCGTGTCTAGAAAGTGTCAATAGTCCTTATGTAGGAGTATCAACATTGTCAAAAGAAATGTTAATAATATATGTATAACAGTAATATAAGAAATATTCATAAACATTGTTATAATATATAGGAACGTTTTAACAGTAATTACAATGTAATTATACATATACAATGTAATTACATAAAAAAAGTAAAAAGATATGCATTTCGATAACATATATATACAATGTAATAAATAAACGATGTAATTTATAGAAAATTTAATATATAGAAAGTGTAATAGCTTAAACAAAGTAAAAACATATGCATTTCGATTACATATGTACAAAGTAATAAATAAACAATGTAATATATACAAAATAATAGAAAATGTAATAATATAAACAAAGTAAAAATATATGCATTTCGATTACATAAATACAATGTAATACATAGACAATGTATTAACATAAACAAAGTAAACATTTGTTCAGTTCGATAACATATATACAATGTAATACGTTGATAATGTAATAACAATGTTACAAAAAAAATACATGAACAGTAATGTATACAAATACCCAAAACAATGGTAAAATCACATACACAATGTAATGAAGTATACAAAGTTATCTTCAATCCTTCAATGTCAGACCGATCAACGCCATGAGCTATGAAGACATTGTCAGTCCGTGTTATGTTTTCACCATTGGAACGACACGTTCCGGTCGATAGCTATTCAATATGGACATGGTATGGTCAGTATGAGGGTCCATGAAGGTAGTAACATATAAACTGACCTGAATTGGACCATCCCAAAGGACCAGCGTTGTCTGACCATATCGAAAATCGTGTTTATGTTCCGTTAAAATGCCAAGACAGTCTTTTATATACATACTGTAAACTTCACACAATCTTTGTGGTCATCGAAGAACTGTAACACTCACCTATTAGGTAGACAGAGTCTATAGATAATAGACTTTACAGACTATAAATTATTCTGATTTTATAAATTATTTCTAAATGTTGTGAGCTAGGCTTATCATGGAACTTCTTAAAGTCAATCCCTGTTCATGTATACCCCTATGATTGCTACGTTATTGACGTTTATGGTTGTTTCAGGGGCAATGAAATGTCTCCATTTTTTTTACATCGACATGCTGCTGAAACAAAGGTGATACTAAATGGTAAAACGGTGTCCGGGTCTGATCGATCCGGATGAAATGTCTACCACAGAGGTCAGCATAACGCCTCAAAGCAAATCCAGTAATGGTGATTCATTGCAACGATGACTTCCGAATGGGAGTAAAACTCAGCTAGATAGGGAGTTATCCGAGGGGTTTCTTTCCCGATACGTGAATCACTAATACATGACGAAATAACTTTTATCTTATGATATAATATAAAAGTATATACATATTGGGGAAATTGACACTTATGGCATATAAGATAAATATGGGGAAATTTACACTTAAGACAATAAAGAAGATTTCGCAAAGATTCTTGTCACCTACAGTGATGATAATATTCCTATTATCTGGGGGGTTTTCAAAACAAATTAGGGTGCTTTTATATATCTATAACTGAAATTAAATTATTTAATATAATCAAGATAATTGCATATCTATATCTGAAATTCCCCACAATTTCAACATCACATTAAGATTTGATAATGGGAATATTTTCCAGTTCTCTAATATTTGTAACCTTCTAACACTTTAACACTTGTTAATAAACATGTACTTTAAAAAGATAACGGTGGTTAAATGGTCAATACAATGCTATATAAACATTATTTGCACAGGTATGGAATCATACACCGAATCTCTGGTCGGGAGGTTATGTATGAGATATATATGAGACGATACAATGTCTATGTTCGACTTGTTGTATTTCCTAAATGAGACCATGCACTTAATCCTGGTCGGCCGAAAACATGACAGTGTATGAACGTAGGGGTGCAGTTCCTTAATTCCTTTACCTCGATTTTGCCGTTTTTTGTCTAGAATAGGTCTTTTAAAAACCTCGACAGATATCTCGAAACTGGTAAAATAATCGCTTATCTTCGTCCATTGATCATAAATGCAATGGTCCTTTTAATTACTAGGCAATTGTATATCGGACCTCACTGCCCCTTTGATATAAAGTAGTGTTGGTTTTTTAATATGTTGACGAGACACCATTTTTGATTTGCTGCATGCTCTCTAAGATTGGCAGACGACCAAACAGTCTGTTTGATGGTCTAGTGTATTTTTGTAACCTGGTCTTTACTTTAGAGTCTCAATGTGTTTTACATCCCACCTTTACTGGTTGTTGTGTCTTCGGGAATCAATATTACGATTTCCCATATCACTTTCATTAAATAACATTTTTTTATCGGAAGATGATATCCATTTTCTCCAATTAATGAATAAAATCGTGCACGAGTAGGAGTTGAGTTTAATAAAACTGTCTCGTGAAATCATTTTATATCTTATTTCGTGGTAACATACGCTGACATAAAATTTAATCAGACATTGGTCTAGGGCATTAGTACATTTTTACATCGTAAATGTGCATCTTCTAAATTTATTTTAATGTACTTAAAACTAAGAGTCGTGCATACACTTGCTGTATTATTTATATCTATATCGACGATTTCAATGTTTGTTCAATAAAAAGTGCTTGTTTATCCAATATTTCAAGAAAACAATTCTGTGTGCAATCTTCCAAGACAGTAAGCTTGCACAACATTCAAATCATTATCGATCGTCATATGTACTATCTGCGTAGATATTATTATCTAATTATATTAATTAAAATTAGAGATTTTATTAAAGTACTTTCTTTGATATATATCATGACAACCCTGGGTAAACTTGGATTTTTTATTATATCGCTTGTTTCGTGAAATTGATAGAAGTTGTTTACACAATGAATAGTCAACAATAGTCAAAGTAATTTCGCAAATCATACCTCGTTTTCGCCAAATCGTTCCGGAAAACACAAATTAACTTAATAGAAAATACATTTCAAATCCTTTATCTAAAACCAGCAAAAGTATGCCCAAGAAGTCTACAAAAACAACATGTGAGAAAAATGACGATAAAATTTTATCTAAATTAGAGTGTCTGACACTCCTCTGCATCGACTCTGCTAAAGTAGGCAAATACTGTTTCGCTTGTGAAAGAGGAGTATATTCAACGAGTAATAGCCACAATGTTGGCTTGGCGAGTAGACAGCAGGTTTATGGAACAATAATTTTGCTACATTTATGAAAGTGAAAATCGTCACCATGTGATAAATAGTCAGCGTAACGATAGAACACTCCATGTTTACCATGTTATTTGAATTATGTTATAACCTTTATTCAGGGCACACTCTTTTAGTTTGTGAATAGTATTTTTGATATTAACATTTTTACGTTCAATGGTTGGATCACAATATTGCACGCATTACGGATAAAGCATCAGAAAACATCCAACTTAAGAATTTTTAAAAATATTTAAATATTGCAAATCAAGATTGTCTAAACATTACAATTTAAATGATCTTTATTGCAGGAGATAGATACTATTCCAGGCGAAGCTTGTTTTGGAACGCTGACAATAAGGTAAGATAAATGTTATTTGTGTTTTGAAGATTTGTTCATATTAGACCGGTTACAGATCTTTACAGTACTATACCTCATGCTAAACTAAGGGAACGCATTGACTGCTGATGGATAATATTAACATACATGGTGTCCAATAGGCTGGTGAAGATTATCGTCAGGTTTTATGGTCACCCTAATGCTATCATTTGGAAATACACTATTTCTTTGTGTAATACGAAGGTCGATGGTTTTGATTATACTCAGTACTGTGCTATGTTGTTTTGTTATAATTTCCCGGATTCTCACCATGACATTACATTGATTTGGTCTAGGTTTACATAGCTGGTATCGTCAATGAAGCACAAGACGCTTACCACTTTGGAACACCTGGTCGTATGACCTTTGTACTTTTTCAAGTGGCTCTATGTAAACCATCCATTGCTATTCATATTGCACATTGTTTTGAATAACGGTTTATATTTCTTTTGTAGACATGCATTGAATGGTTATCGTTTGATTTTAAAATAAAATTTATATAATTTTGAGTAAAGGATAAGCCTACGCCAACACTTACATGCGTTTGGATTTTCTGAATGATATCAGTCGACTTACTTTTACTTAATGCTTAGGTTGGCATATTTTCTTTTTTTCTTATTCTAGTTAATCTATTGTACTGGAGGTCTAATGGCAATGCATAACAACCACGTCATGTCTAGCACACGTGTTAATTTGATTTGTTACGTCGGTCAATTATTACGATGAGTTACCATCATTAAGCTAATTGTAGCTCCCGTGTTAGTCGCGTTAATTATAACAAGTAAGAAATAAATTGTTGTAAAAAATACGTATGCATCTGTACGTTTGTATTTCTTTCATATAATTTAACACATAATTTGGAATATCATTGCTGAAAAATGTTAAAATATTATTCATAAAATAATAGGACTATGATGCTGTGCCAAAATCATACATCAAACAGCATATCTTACGTCCTTTTCTTTTCAATGATACAAGAAGAAAATGATGCGTTAGATTTCAATCATCTTACTGATAATACAGAACCCTATTTGTTAAACCATAGCTAATCTGATTATCCTAATATCAAAGTCTAGTCACCACTAATCTGATAATCTCACTATCCTGCCACCATTAATCCGATTATCCCACAATTCAACCATCGATCATCTGATTTCCCCACAATCCAGCCACCACTAATTTGCTTAACCAACCATCCAGCCACCACTAAAAACCACTAATGATTATCCCACTACTCAGCTACCACAAAGCTGATTATCCCACCTGCCCAATACCAAGGAACCAATAATCTGTATATCCCTACATCCAGGAACCACTTATTAGATTTTCCAAACATTCACTTCTCTGAGTTTCCAACATCTAGCCACCACTATTAATCTGGGGACACTTTTCTCTACAACGTGAACTAAAAAGGACATGCCAAGGGTAATAAAAGGTGATAAAAACATCTCGATATATATAGAACATTTGTATGCCATGTCATGATTTATTTATATTAGTTGTGATGTAATTGAGGCTTTGTTATATTGTGGCCTGCTCCGTGATATACGCGACCTTTTTAAAAACAAATTACTTGCGTGCCTCTGGTTTCGTTGTAACCTCCCTTGTTCTTGCTTTGAGAACATGACATCGCTTTGTTGTTTGACCTAGATTTACATTACTTAGATTTACATGACCTAGATTTACATGACCTAGATTTACATGACCTAGATTTACATGACGGGTGTCGGCGGTGAAGCAGAGAACACTTCTCCTTCCGAAACACCTGGTCTTATTATCCTTCTTTGTACCTTTTCAAAGCTCTCCATGCAAATCCTTCCTTTGGCCATATCTAGTTTCCTTAAGTTTTAATTACGATTTTGCTTACACGTTGGTATCCTCGGTAGATTTTATAAAACCTAAGATCTCCAAATTCGAATCTGATGTGAAATCTCAAACTAAATCATTTCACATAAAATATAATTTCAAATTGATAAATCGACAGTAAAACTTTTATCAGATAGCATGTACGAGTAACAGTGCTTGCCGAAGTTAATTGTAAAATAAATTGAAACATCTGTACACATAGGGTTGCTAGGTCAGACTGATCTTTCAAACTTGACCACAGGAATGTTCAGCAGCAATTCACTTCCGTATATCTGAGTCTGCGGTTAGATATGTAACTCAGTACAGCTTAGAGGTTCCTAAACGGTATTGGTAATACACAATGAATCATCACTCTGCAATTCAGCTTTCGCTATATATTTTACCGGAGTTATAAAAGATAATTCCATAAAAATAATGTTGCTGTTTCTGGTTTTAAAGAGTTAAAAAATAATCAGTAAAAACCAAGCTTGAATGATGGCTCCTGTTGACCACTTCCTGCGTAGCTACCTTTTTATACCAAATAGGCAATTTTATCTTATTTCTGACTATGGAATTATAGTCTCTGTCGTAATTAAAGCATTGTCTGCTGTGTCGAGTTCCACCATAAATAAAAAAAACTTGCCCACTATGTCCACTTTTATCAACATTATATTCAATTGGTCTGTTTCTTTAAGAACATAACCCCGTAGATTTTTGTTTTATTTTCTTAAATGTCTTTTTTTTTTGTAGAGAAATGCCTTAGTTTTTGCATTACTTAATGGAATACAGGATATATTGAAGGAAACTTCTGCGTTAACAAATACTATTTTAATTTAAAACTGAAGTATAGAATTAAAAACTTGACTAAAATTTGTATTATGTGTGTACATTGTCCACAATCAAAACATTTTCAAATGAAAACGTGCTGCAAAATGTGTTCAAGGACTGTTAGAATAATCACCATTAATCTATTGTACCAACAGACCCAGCAACATTAACCTAGTCTTCACTAATCCAGCTCCCACTAAATCCAGCCCTATTAACCCGGTCACCACTAATAAGATAATCCCACTGAATCTCACCCCATTAATCCTGAAACCACTTATGCCACTAATTCCAGCCCATTTT
>JAUMHH010155468.1:0-36396 GCA_032359455.1 Chlamys rubida | reverse complement strand
CACCGTACGAAAATGACCAAAAGGTGTCTTTTTACTCGCCGTACGGGCCCCGTAGTGGATATGTGACAGCGGCTTTAGAAAGCCAATTTAAAAAAAACCTTCTCAGCTAATCACTTTCTTAGTAAAAAAAAAATGAAAATTGAGAACTAGGAATTAAGAAGTTTCGTGCAAGCGAAGCCTACCAGACCAAGTGGGTTTTCACCGGACACTCCAGATTCTTTCCCACATTATGACCCCGTGCACGGTTACAACAGGAGTAATTCATAATTTTAGGTTGATACAAATTTGTTTCATAATTGTTTAAAAAGTACATGTAATGCCCCAGTCACACAATCACGAATCGGACGCCGGATTAGCCACGGATACGATCCGACATCATTCGTGTCAATCTGTAGTGGTCCGTATTTGTCCATATTGTATCCTGGGTCAATCGTAGTAGTACTTGTACAAAAATTCAACACGGATCAGACAACCGTAGTACATCCTTACTGATCCGTAGTAGAACGTACTAATCCGCTGTAGTCCGTAATAAACCATAAGTATCCGTACTTTGAACTTGAACTAACCCGTGCTAAAATTAAAATTAAGCAATCGCGGGAGTTTGTATACGGATGTACCGGGTCATAAAATAAACTTTTAACTACAATGAAAGTACCAGCTGATGTAGCATCAAGTAATTAATTATTCTGATTATATGAAATATGACGTCATACATATGTTTCATTTATTAGTATTTGGCATGAAATTACACATTTTTAATATAGAAAATTCATTTAATAAAGAGTCTAAAGTAATTATTGTTGTAAGTTAAGACCTCAGTTGACCTATCTACTGTAGCTGTACTGGGTCACCACACGGTATTGACAATAAACAGACAAATTCAATAATTTGACCACAAAAAAATATATATACATTATGCATACTTACAACAATGAACGAGATTTGGATGCGATTTGTGTGTAATCAAGCATGCTGATAGCAAAAACGGTCATGTCCCCGGGGGTCATACTGCTGGTTTCGGAAGACTGGGAATGTCTAAGTAAAGAAGTATTTCGGTTATGTTCGTTGAATCAGTTTTTTTATTATACACTTTATATCAAACCCCTTTGTTTGAAAACAAATGATTTCAGATAGTAGCGTCCACAGGGACCTGACAACTTGTTTCAGCTATATTTGAATTTAAAGTAAGGTGTTCAGAGTAATTTTACACGTTTAAGGGGTTTATATCACCCCCTAATGTCTAGTTCATGTACAAAAAATTCTTTAAAATAATCAAATGTGTTGATTTAAACCCCTAAAACGTGTAAAATTACTCTGAACATCTTAGTTTAGGATCAAATATAGCTGAAACAAGTTCTCAGGTCCCTGTGGTAGCGGCTACGTATACATACATTGGCTGCTGTGTTGAACACAAGAATATTATTGTTTAAGAGCCATTTTTCGCCGTTGTTAAGTCTATTTTATCAAAGTGTTACTATTCGGTTGATGTAAGCGTTACATTGGAAAACAAATATGAAACGTGTCTAAACATTTATAAATCAAAAGTGTTGTCAAACAATAAGTTCCGTTATTTTATATATTAATTTTACATTAAGATATATCTATTCTGAAGATACACATATCTTGATAGAAAAATAGGAAACGTAAAACAGTTCAGTGTACAAAAAACCACCACTCCTTCAGATTGTGGGAAAAGGCCATCTTGATATAAACCAGACATTTGTACTGGTAGACACTTTGTAAATTTATCTCTGACTAATTTTGTGTTATTTAACTTAAGGCAAAACATAAACTATTACATATGTTTCTATGACGCCCGAGGTATCGACAAGGTAGGAATTCGATTATCTTCTACGATCAGATCTGATCCATCCCTGATCCGCCCAATGTATTTTTCTGTCATACACATTTAAATATAACATATACACATACTTAAGTATCTTATGAATAACAGAGAAGTGGGTGAAATAGTGACACATTTATGTCACTTTCTGCAGGACAGTGAACGGAGACAGACTGACAAACTAACCTCTTGATTCTAGGTTGTACAAACAAAAGGTAAGGTATCTAAAATTAACGCAGATAATCCTGTTGTTTACTAGCAGCACCTATCCGTGTAACAAAAAAAACATTGTTTTAACGCGTTCTTTTATTTTAAAGTACTGACAGATATAAAATATGGCTACTTATGGTAGTGAAGTATTTGGTTGCTTTGTTCCTATTCCAATTTTCCTATGTTTGTGTAAGTTTTTCTTTCTTTCCTTGGATCTTTGAATTTGTTATTTTTTTTTCTATTTTGACGAATTTCGTTAAATAACTCTAAACTAGTGTTAGCGACATTAACGTTTCAATGTGACATTGTACTTTTTGCAATTATCTGAAAAAAGTGTATTTGCACTCTAATTTGTTCTATTGTTTAGTGTAAACTTCACTGTTAGATACACATACCTTTCTTTGTCGTTATCGTACCACGCTAGTTGTTCTGTTTGGTCAACATATGCTATAGAAAATTTTTGATCTGAAAACTTAACTTCTTATTCTCAATTTACTGGCAGGAAAATAAAAACACATACAAAATCCGTCTGTCACTTTATGTATTTCAGTTTACATTCTGAAAGCCCCCTAACTAGAGTCATGAGAGAGGTGACACCCCCTCGGATGCTGCCTCTAGCCCTCCTGCTTTGTGTCTTTGGTACCGCAACTTGGAAACCAGTTTCAGGTAAGGATGAATCTAACTCATTTCAATAATACACAGTGCTATACACTTCAATATGACGATTTTATAGTGCAATTTTGAATATACATGTAGTTTAGATAGTCGTTTAAATTTCTTTTTAAGACATTTAGGACATCTGACACATCACATGTAATGTACAATGTATCAAATACTGTCATGAAGCACGATTTAATTAAAACCTGAATACGGGAGATATTTCTAATATTATATCCAACCTTGAGCCAGTAAAAAGAGTGTATACTGTTGATTAAACAGATGTTCTGTATATTTTTAACAGTAATGGGTATCACAATCATCGCCGTTTTAAGAAAACTGCTACAAATGTATTTTAAGGATCTCCGTAACTATGTCAAAAGCTGTAACTATTGATGCTTTAGAAACTGTTTTTTATTCGACATGCCTATAGCTTTGATAAACCATACCTTTAGGGAATGTTATGAAGTAATACTAACGATAAAATAGACAAAATAAACTTTATTAACAAAAGTGTTCTGATTGTACACGTTCAACGGGGTTTTGACCGGGACTCGGACCGTATATTTCAGATTGTTTTACCATCGCTTTAACAGACTGAGCTTCCTGGTCAATGGAAGTGTACAAAAGAAATTAAAGGGAGGTTACTCCATATATATAAAACATAAATGCAGTGGTTCAGGGACCCTTAATTTTATTTACAGCATCATGCCAAGGACAGATCAATGTAGCGGTGGCCATGGACGCGTCACAGAGTCTCGGCAAGCTGAACTTCCTCCACGTCAAAGCGTTCACGAAGGCGATAGCGGATCATCTACTTACTGATAACGATGCAGGTAAGTCGGTTTTCATTCAAATTACACAAGAGTGTTCGTGCTGTTTCCACTGATATTTTAAGCTGACGTGAAACAAAACGACATAAGGGAGCATGAATTGTTGTAATGACTTATGTAAGCTCAGTACGTAAATTACCTGAAGAGTTGTGGAAACATTGCGAGTATGATGATACTAGGACACTCACGTGCAATGGTTTATATTTGTGAATGAAATATATAAATAAGATGGATAATGAAGAGAACACACAGATATTTCATTGAATAATGAGAAACGAATATTACATCGTACGTTACCCTCAGGATATCATTGTGCAAGTCTACGTGTCAAATTTGTGGTTACATATAACTCGTCATTGAAAGTCCTTTTTTATTTGAAAATCAACTTTATCGGCAAATTAAACGGTAAGAATTTTGCACGAGTCCAACTTGAGTAACAGTTGAAATATTATACAATTACAGACTTTTGTGAATAAGGTGTGATATAAACCTGAAAAGGCAATATAAACCGAAGCGAAAATTTTTAGGTTAATATCATGTCATATTTACCATCACTAAAGCCCCTTACAGTTTCTAATATGATTTCTATAATTGAAAGTTTTCAATTAAATTGTTTGGATGCACGGTTTAAAATCGTACGAATCAGCTTAGGAATACAATCAGGTTGGTATATAAAATATATTTTTTATGTTAAATAATTACCAAACATACAACTGGCCTTTCATATTATTATTTATCAAACAAGTGTTTATTGACGATTGCCCTAAAGGCTTTATTTGGAAATCGCTTTCCACCGGAAAACTAGTCAATATGAGTGCTTTTAGGACTGGTCACGTGTTTAGGATTTGGCCACTGAGTTGTAAAAAGATGTCAAGTATACAATAAGCATTATAAAGATTAAATGATGCATTCGTTTCATTAATTATATTGTACACATTTATATGTTGGGCTTCCAATAGACGTAGATACTAGAAAACAATTGCGCTTTTATAAAAATAGATGTACTTAACGTTGTACTTGTAATTTTACCGAATATAGAGTTTCAGGATGTAGATTTCTGCTACTGAAGAAGAAGTTCCTTTAAAGCAAAGAGTTAAATAGAATATTACGAACAGTTGATTTATTTGGCAGGATTACCAATCCTTTGATAACTATACAAATATGTTTTGATAAACTGACATAACACTTCAAATACAAATTTACAATAGTTTGAGATTTCTTTTGACATCTACATTGTATTTACATGTTTTTTCAAACTATTGATTTTGCAGCTAACTTCTTTGCGGTAACGTTTGCCAGAGAAGTTGACGTCATTGTAGGAGAAAAGATGAATGTCACCGACACTATAGCTAAAATCGACGATATTGACAAACAGTTGATTGCGGAGACCAATACAAATTTGGCCATAGATACGTGTTCGTACCTTCTCACGACCAAAGGTGACCCAGAAAAGCCCAGCGTAATCTTTATAGTGACGGACGGCCGAGCAACTAGTGGTCTTCAGGTTGTCATAGAGTCAGCAAAAGCAGCGGCCGCAGACCGGCATATATTGGTGGCTATAGGGGTAGGTAAAGACTTCGCCTACGAGGAGTTACTGTACATAACAGCCGGGAGGAAGGAGCATGTCCTCAATGGAACATTCGCCAACCTCAATTTGGACGTGTTGGAACAGACTTTGGAAACAATCTGTCACTGTAAGTAGATTGTGATTGAGTATAATTATGTGCTCACGCTTTTAACTGTTCATTGAAACAATATATTTGGGAACATTTCATTATTTGTTCTAAATGCTTGAAAACTGTATGAACTGTAGCTGTTTCCTGCTTTATTATGTCAATATTGTTCATTGCCAGATTGATCAAAATTATTAATATTCCCTCACCTGACTATTTTACCGTATTTAACGACGACACAATCAAACAACATGTTTATTTTAGAGGCCATTATAAAATTGCAATGTATATGGCAAGTTCATGCAATCATATAAGTGTTTTGATTTTATGTTTCTTATAATCTTCCTTTTGTTTGTTTGTATTGAAACAGTGTCCGTGACGGATCCCGTTGATCCCACAATCGTCAGACCGAGTAAGTAGCAACAATATATCCACTACCCTACCACCAACAGAGCGAGTAAGTAGCAACAATATATCCACTACGCTACCACCAACAGAGCGAGTAAGTAACAACAATATATCCACTACCCTACCACCAACAGAGCGAGTAAGTAGCAACAATATATCCACTACCCTACCACCAACAGAGCGAGTAAGTAGCAACACTATATCCACTACCCCACCACCAACAGAGCGAGTAAGTAGCAACAATATATCCCCTACCCTACCACCAATAGAGCGAGCAAGTAGCAACAATATATCCACTACCCTACCACCAACAGAGCGAGTAATTAAGTAGTTGAAAAAAATAACACAATTCTACCTAAATGTACCACTCACAGACCGGGTAAGTAGTCAAATATAAACACTATCGTATTACCTACAACCATAGTAATTCAGTAGCTGAAAAATAACCAAATTCTACCAAGTAAGTGGTTAAATATAAATTCAAGTCTACCAAACACCCACAGACAGAGTAAATGGCTAAATTTAAACACTATCCTACCACCTACAAACGGAGCAAGTAGCTGAAAAATAAACACAATTCTACCAGCAAAAGACTGCTTAAGTAATTCAGGATTCATGATATACAGTGATCTAATCCATGTCATATAGAGAAAGTGATTAGAGTAGAACCAGTTTACTTCAATCAGTAGTCAGGGTAAGTAATTTACAATAAAAGCATTCTACAACACACAGATATAATACATTATAGGTATAAATTCTTGTATTATATAGTCATGATATCAATAGAGGTCCCTTTGTAGAACGGTCAAGCAAGTAATTACAAGATAAACAATGGGCTATATAACATAATATAAGGAAATGTAATACTTTATCGATAGTGTTCATATTGTAGAGCTATACAATAAGTCATTAAAGATACACAAATGGCTACATAATATAGTTTAGGTAATTTAATACTTTATCGATAGTGTTCATATTGTAAAGCTATACAATAAGTCATTAAAGATAAACTATGGGCTATATAACATATCAAGGTAATGCAATACTTTATCGATAGTGTTCGTATTGTAGAGATATACAATAATTCATTAAAGATAAACAATATGCTATATAACATATCAAGGTAATGTTATACTTTAACGATAGTGTTCATATTGTAGAGCTATACAAAAAGTCATTAAAGATAAACAATATGCTATATAACATATCAAGGTAATGAAATACTTTATCGATACTGTTCATATTGTAGAGATATACAAAAAGTCATTTAAGATAAACAATGGGCTATATAACATATCAAGGTAATGTTATACTTTATCGATAGTGTTCATATCGTAGAGGTATACAATAAGTCATTAAAGATAAACTATGGGCTATATAGCATATCAAGGTAATGTAATACTTTATCGATAGTGTTCATATTGTAGAGCTATACAATAAGTCATTAAAGATAAACAAATGGCTACATAATATAGTTTAGGTAATTTAATACTTTATCGACAGTGTTCATATTGTAGAGCTATACAATAAGTCATTAACGAAAAACAATGGGCTATATAGCATATCAAGGTAAAGTAATACTTAATCGATAGTGTTCATATTGTAGAGGTATACACTAAGTCATTAAAGATACACAATGGGCTATATAACATATCAAGGTAATGTAATATTTTATCGATAGTGTTCATATTGTAAAGCTATACAATAAGTCATTAAAGATAAACAATGGGCTATATAACATATCAAGGTAATGTTATACGTTATGGATAGTGTTCATATTGTAGATCAATACAATAAGTCATTAACGATAAACTATGGGCTTTATAACATATCGAGGTAATGTAATACTTTATCCACAGTGTTCATATTGTAGAGCTATACAATAAGTAATTAAAGATAAACAAATGGCTACATTATATAGTTTAGGTAAGTTAATACTTGATCGAAAGTGTTCATATTGTAAAGCTATACAATAAGTCATTAAAGATAAACAAATGGCTTCATTATGTAGTTTAGGTAATTACTATTAGCATTGATATCGTGGAGAAATTCGATACACTGTGTAAACTTTAAACACTATCAAAACATCCCCATGCCGAGTAAGAAATAACAAGATAAGTCATCTTACTAAGTCTCATGTATAGGTAAATGGTAAATATAGATAAAGTTTCGTTTGACCCGGGATCGTCTTTATACTTCTGAGGCATAAAAGTGGTTCTGGAGGCTCTTTGCATTGTCTTTCGAATACTTTTTAGCATGTAAATACATCATTGAGAATTAACATTCACGATTTGAAGTTATAAAGGAACTACGGGTGATACACTTTATACTATATTACAATAAAGAATTTGTTGGACTCAAAGTGCTGGTATCAATGAAATATTTAAAGAATTTAAAATCTCGGAGGTTCACAAGTGAATACCGGCATACATTTTTCTTGATAAAGATGATATTGTATTGGCTTTAAGATAAAAGGAAAATAATTTGAAAAACATTACTATTCTGGTGATTGATTATCGATATCAATATCCGTGCTTTAAAGGTTAATATGTACATGCGGTAATGTAATTATAAGTGTGTGTATGTGACGTTTATACTTGCAGCTTGTCAGAACGACGGGACCGTAGCTATCGGGGTCGAAGTATCGTCCTCACTTTCGGAACTAGAGAAACAACAGTTGACCTTCTTACTAGACATGATGAGTCCTGGAACGAATGTTTCTCTATCTAACGGGGAGACAATCACACCCTTTCACACAGTTGCAAAGTTCATAAACGCAGCTAATGACATAAACTCAACGACTATTCTTACAGATAAATTATTTCAGACAATGATGGATAGCCTTAGCCGGCAACAAACAGGACCTAAAGTTGCTGTTCTTATCATAGATGGTCAGTGCGTTATGTTCGAAGCTTTTCTAAGTTTATCTGTTTTATTAAGTTTTTTTAAAACATAATGCTGTCGTTTATCTGTATGGTGTGCTCGTGACTTGTTTTCTATATATCACACCGATGTGTAAAACTTTGATTACAAAACGTGTCTTAGTTTTATCTATATATGGTTTCGTGCGATAGATATTGAAAAAGTTTTTAAAATCGAGTTAATGTAATATGATGTATAAAGGAATTGCTTGCAATAAATTGATAACTTTATATATTATATATATGGTGTTGTTCTCGTCGGAAAGACAGTTGGTTATGAATGAGTAAAAATCATTTGTGTGTGATTTTTTTCTTCTTCAGATTCGTATTGGAAAACCAATTTAAATAACCTGATAACCACAAAGAATCTAGTAGAGGATGCCGACAAATTAGGTATCACAGTCATCGCATTGATCATCGGCAGACAGTCCGCCGGCATGGAGAAAGTACTGACTACCATTTTTGGAACTGTGAACAAGTTATCAGTAAATTCGAACAACATGGACTCTATCGTCACTTCCGGTTTTAATCAACTTCTGAATCGTATTTGTACAGGTATATATGCTGATGAAAGTTATCAATTAGTATATCAAACGTTTCTTATTTCTCATTTTATCAGGTACGTAGTGTATTGTGGTATACATTTGAATGTGTAATTTGTTATAACACTAATTTTATAAATACACAATATCAATGCTTTGCAGTCAATCTCGAACATTGAGTATCTCAAACAAACGTTCATTTTATTTTATCTTATGAAAGGTATGCATTTCCAAATATTGATTAAAAACGTGTTCATACTAAACTTAACCATGCACAATAAATATCGAAAACATATTTTTCAAGACTGGAAAAAGAGAAAAAAAGAAAAAGGAGAAAAACACATATTTGCCTTTGACTTTTTACAAATTACAAATTACAATGTCATTGCAAAGCAATCTGAGTATATGGTACAAAATTAATATACTCCATGGAATGGACACATTATATAATAAAATCGTCTTTAAATGGTAAATAGTTTTGAAAGAAAAAAATGATTATATATACTAATCACGTTTTGATAAGGATCACCTATACTTTAAAGAAAATAAAAATATTAGAAAGGGTATTATATTTGCCTTCCTTACTGTTTTGGGCGAATATGTTAGCCTTCCAAGTCATCCTGTGTGGGTGTGTTCAGTCAACCATAAAAGCGCTTGCACGCTTTTCCATGTGTACATCCCTTTCAAAAGCTAAGCTAGGCTAGGTAAGGCGTTGTTCAATTTGTTAAGGAAATCAATTTGATCAATATTCTTTGCGTGTTTTTGTTTTAATATGGCACAAAGACGAACCAGACAACGGTTAAATGACTGTGAAATGAATAGGGGAATCAGAATGCTGCAAGCTAGCATGTCTCAACGTCAGATGTTTCATCTTAGTATTCATGCCTATTTATGTAATGTACATCTGCAACTCTTAAAGCACTTGGAAAGGGAGATAATCCTTTTTGTTTGGTTTCAGTGTTGTCTGTGCCCGATCCGGTCACCACATTGCCTACAACTACAACAACACCAATGACCACCACGCCACAACCAAGTAAGTTACTTTGTTTTATTGGTAAAACATGTTCCCTCGATTCTCACTCAGCTAGAGATTATGTCAAGTTACAGCTCACTATATTCAAATCAATAAACGCACTCGTTAATTATCAATAAACGACATGTATGTGCAATTATATGGTATGCGAATCAGCTGACATGTACGTTTTTATTGTTTTAGTTTTCATTCATTCATTCATTCATTGTCATATTAATTTGTTACATTTAAGCGTCGTATTAGAGACATTCACTTCCAATTGCAAAGATGCAATACATGCTAGCCAACATTAATACTCAGTTCAATGTTCAGGTAAATACAAAAAACGTTTGAAACAGTCGAATTTATCTGCTCACATTTCTTTTATGTTAGTAAGGATTGTACCTAGTGTAGCTGTATCAATCGGTGTTTATATAAATATTTGTATATGGGTAATCTGTTATCACATTTATTACATTGTTGTCTCTGTGTAGTTTTTGTTATCTTTAAATGAATAAATCTCTCTTTTTTTCTCAGTTGCTAATTTCGGGGGAGCTTTAGATGTCTACATTACCCTTGATATATGTCAGGCTGTCTCACAAGGCAACGTTTATTTCGGAACTTACGGTCACTTCACCTCACTTCTAGCGAACAAACTTATTTTTGGACCTTTAAACGTGTCACTGACAACAAGCTTGACTTACTGTTCCGGAGTAGAGGTTATTGCAAAGTCTCGTGACTACGTTTTCGAGACTCACTATTCTCTTCGATGGGCCCGGGATGAATTTGATGGAATTGTGTATGCTGCTGATATTGTCAATGACATTATACAAAAATGGGACAATACGTTAGAAAACGTGGGTATCATCTTCATCACCGAGAACATGGTCGAAAATGGACTGGGGAGTGTCATAGACAAGGCAAGGACATTAAACATTACGTTAATGGCTGTGACTTTGACTTCAAGCGGAGGTCCAAGCCAAGCCATGGCAGCGAAGGCAGCTCTCATCGATGGATCGTACGTTCATATGATTTACAACGACCTCTACACTCTGCCTGGCCTTGTAAAGATCATCATGCAAAGAATTCCTAACTTATGTATGTTTATACAATCTCCATGTCTGAGTGACAACTGAGTAATAACAAAATAACAAACAAAACAAAATAAGCAATCACTGCTGCGACACAGCTTTCCTTATTGTTCCTGGTACAAACTGATTTTGTAAAAGAATTTACCCGACAATGTTGATAGTAAATTGTCATGCTTTACATCAGACCATCGGAATGAGTTCGCAGGAACTTTACTATCATTTAGATTAGATAAAGTATCGTAAAATTACATACAGATGAATTAATAGATATTATGTATAATGATTTTTTGACAAGTATGTTATTTACATTATCTTCGCCTTTTCCCTTTTACAGAAATGTGCACGTGATATTCAGTATGTGACTTATAAGTATTTTTTTTCCTCCGCAGTTAGAATGCCTATGCAGACCGTGGTTGGTATCACATTAGACAATACTTTATCCAAGCAACAATACACTAGTGTAGATAATTTTCTTCAAACGCTCAGGAGAATGATCAACTCGGTAATAAAGGACAATAAGTATACGGAATCCTTTCAGCTCGAGCTCTTCAACAAGCTGGAAGTGTCACGAAGAGCAAATATTCTTCGAAGAATAGAGTATTATACCAGCGTCAGTATCAATAAGCCAGACTTTGTGATTATCATATCCAACAGACCTCCCTTAGATATGGACATGATAGCCGCTGCCATTAACAAATCTATGGAAGCTGGTGTTCAGGTTTTTATGGCAGGTAAATCATATTTTTACAAACTATTAATTGATATAATGATATATTACCTAAAAGCCATTATTAGATTACAATTAAACGAATCAAAGAAAATAACCAACAAGGGAAGTTTTAAACAGTCCTGTTGGTAGTCATATAGACTATAATATTTTCGAGCAGGTGGACAAGAAATTGATACAATCTAAGCATGTAATATTATAACATTGTTCTTCCTGTATGACTCTTTCAATGAATTTTGCATTCATGTTCATCAAAGTAAACAACATTTTAATGAAATACTAGAATGCAATATGTTGAAAAACAATTTGTAAATTTGTCAACATTATAAAGAGGTTTTATTGGCACTTTTGTTTGTATTCATACACATGCTTCAGAACACTTTCGACATGGCCGTTTACTCTTTTGAACGCTGACGAGTCAAAAATGCACGAACTGGCCATATATTTCAGTATAAACACTTTGTTTGGATTATTTTAATCTTCATGTTTAAATATTTAGATAAGTTCTATCTTGTTTCTTTTTTTAGTTACTATTTTGCCAAATTTAATCGATGGTATAAGAAGCGACAGTGCTATTTAAAATGGCTATATATCACCACCTTAAACATGAAACACGTGCATTTTTATTCACAGGGAGTGTGTATATACTTACTGCATGGAGTGACACTATAAAAAACCATACGCGAGTGACTAATCAATACATTCCGTATGATAATCAAAAGTATGCCAAAATACTTTAAAATTCATCTCTCAGAACTCTTTTTATGTAATTGATTTATTTTTATAGTTTGTGTCTAGAATCAAAGGCATGCAAGGCTGTCCTTCTTTCAAACATACTTAAGGAACTTGTATACATCTCATTTGCATATATTACTTCATATAACAATTGATTAAAAGCAAAACCGTTATTGGAATGTTCGTACATACTGTTTTCTAGGTTTAACAGGAGCTTTAAGTCTACCAGTGGAGACCATCGCGTCAAAAATAGGTTGGTATTTGTGTCGTATATATCATTATTGAGTAATTCATTAACTGGTGGTTTTTTTTCAAACGATATACTTTGTATACATGGATTAAGCTTATCTTCTGTGTGTGTAATTTGAGGTAATCATGATTTTTAAAATTCACTACTGTTTATGATTTTCTAATCATTCTAAATATTTTCCTTGTGAAACCGTACATTTTAAACGCAGAGTAAACTTTTACTCTAGGCTCTGTTCGTTTAATGATGAAAACATTAAAAATTACGTTAAAATATAATTTAAGAATATTTTGATCGCATTTTATTTTTAAAAAATAACAGGCATTTTAAACTTTCAAATTCGTAGATCAGGAAAACAAGTCCATTGCCATACTAATCGACTCTTCAGAGAGTGTTTCGAAAGAGGATTTCTTCAGCGCGCATCAAACGTCTGCTTCCATCATGTGGAGATTGAATAACACAGTCAATTTAGAGGTTAGTACGTTCGATGTTAACGTCCATGTGGAGATCCCAATGACAGAATATTCTATCAATACAAGAAACGCATTTGTTAGGAAGCTGTACAGGATGTCCCATCTAATGATGAAGCCACCCTTGTACAAAGCTATAGAAACAATGGCTGAGATGTCGGAAACCTACGACAGCGTTGACGACAATGTCCGAATGGTCGGGATCATGTTCATTGCAGAACGCCCGAGATATATCAACCTACTGAATCTATTCAAGAACTACATCTACGCTAACCGCTCGACACTTATAGTTGTTGACGTTTCCGTCGGTGGAAATATAGAAGGGCTGGAGCAAGATCCCACATTGTACCCAATGCATATAATTCGCACAAGCAATTTGGAATTTGATGGTCTCCCGGGACAAATTTTGGAATTCATGAACTCGACTGGTGAGTACTATACCCCGGCACAAATTATTTGAAAATTCCATTTTTAACACAGGCAGGGCATCCTTAATACTTTTCAGTCTTGTTCTGTTTTTGTTTTTGTTGTGTTTCTGCTCATGTATTTTTCTAATGGTAATTTATATTTCACAGGGATAACTATAAAACAGTAAACATATATCAAAATAATACAAATTGAACTGCACTGAAATGGCATTAGCTATAATTATACAATAAACATTGAATGTAAACATATGTTTTACTTTCTTTTTCATATTATTTTTTGTGTGTTTTAGGGTATTCAAAGTACCACACAGTTTTTACCGCTGGTCAGATACGTTTTTTAGAAGGAAATTTTAACCTGTTCGAAAATATGCTTCAAGCGTTTCGAAACGCCGCAGATGATTACAACTTCAGCACAGATTTTGGCCTGATAACTATGGAAAACAATGCATTGTTTGATTACTTCAATATAGACATGGATGAGATAATCTACATTCTTCGAAAGTTAATGAAAGTCAGTGATCGGGGCTCAGAAATAGCCATTGAGTATTCTTCCGGGTTGTTCAAAGAACACAGAATGGCTCAGACACAGCAGAAGCAGGGTGTCAGCGTTATAATAACTGACGAAAACCCGAAATTCCCTAACGTGGTTGCAAGCAAAGCTGCAAAAGCACGGGATGAAGACGGTAATCATGTGTTAGTGATTGGAGTCGGAGCCAATCTGAACAAATCTAGTCTGCTGTCCTTGAATAATGTCGGCGATGATGACTTGTGTATCGCCTCGGACGGCGTGGACCTCCGAAATAGCTGTGTAGGGTGGTTGGTGAACAGATTAAGGACATGTAAGTGCTGTACCATGTAATAATGTGTTCATGAACATGTTCAGGGTCCCCTTTCACTTTCTCTATACGCTCGGTAGTAGCTTATTTATTACACATGGATAATGTGTACAGGAATCAATGCATAGAAAATAACCAGATACTTTGTTTTCATCAGATAAAGCTCCAAGGGCGATAAGTCTATTACAAAACAATATTACAAAACGCTATATATTAAACTTTATTCAGTTACGGTCAAAATACACATGTTATGTAAGATATTATGTGGAGATTATTTTTTTGTTTTATATTTCAGTGCCAACAATTACTCCTATCCAGTCGTGTAAGTATCACACTTTAAATGTCATTGTGGTGCTGTAATATGAATAAAACTACGACGGACATGCTTAATATGCACTCTGTCCTTATGACAACATGGTCGGAGATGTATGTCACTAGGTGTTACTAAGTGTCAATTGTCCGTAGTACAATGTGAGGTAACATGTTAACCGGAAACTAATCGGGCTATATATTTGACGAAGTAGTTCTGCAAAATATATAAGTACTTATAATGTTATGATGAACCTATTTACCGTGTTGCATTTCGGTCGTATTTTGTTTTGTTTCTAGCGACTACGTCTTCAACAGCTACAACGACGACGACAACGACGACGACAACACCGACTCCCTTCGTACCGTGTAAGTACACTTTATATACCACTTCGTCAGTATAACCAAACGGTTTGGAAACTTTATATCTAAACTTATACTTGAAAATTACTTATAGCACAATAAAGGTAATTTCTTATTTTAATTCGTGTTCATACCACAATGAAAGTTCCGCGTGAACAAATTTCCATTGTATACTTACTGTATAATGACAATTTTCCGCCGTTGTTCTTACAGCTAGTTCACCAACTTTAACTACTAATACTCCCCCTCCACTCTGTAAGTATAATAACCGCTACCGAGCAGCTTATTGTTAGGTTAAAGATGAACATACAAACTCTATGCGCTATTAACAGATGATAAATACATTTGTTCTATTGCACTAAAAGATGACTTTAAACTACTTTAAAATAACTTTTATAAATCGTTTTCTTTATTGACTAAAATCTTTGGTACAAACTGCCTAGACTGGAATCTAATGATTATCTTTGGCACAAATGTCAAAGAAAGCTATCCTTTAGGCGCTAGATTCCATGTAAACGTAACTTATAATAAATAGATTATATGAATATTACAGCATCATCTAGCACTACCATTAAACCAACATATTCGAGTAAGTATGACGTTTGGAATAATCGGAATCAGATGTGGTAATATAATTATTTTACAATCGTATCAAATTCCTTTTTCTTTTTTTTTGTTCAAATTATACCATTATTTTTTTTTCAAGAACCTTTTCATCATGCAAAAATAATTCATTTGGTATGAAGTAATAATCTGTTATAATGACTTTTGCAAAGAAACTTTTCCGCTGGTATTGTAGCAGTAAACAGTAAATAGGTATTATTTCCATGGGTTGTTTCAATTATAATTTTCTTCGTCGTCGTTATTAAAGCAAAAAATAAACCAACACAATCAACAACAACAACAACAACAACAGCAACAACAACAACCACGTTTAGAACTACTTCTACACCTGTTCCACCATGTAAGTATTCTAGTTGTCACATTTGGACAACCTTGACAAACCTGCTTGACAATGTGGCAATATACCGGTTTAAATTATTTACAAACAGGACAAATATTACTATTTTTATCTCATCAAAATAAAAGCGCGATATTTCGATATCAATATGGCTAAAGTATATTGACTTTCCAATTTCTAAAATTCCATTATATATGCGTTGAAAAGTTATTATTAAGGGATACAGATTATCAATTTCAGGTCAGTTCAATGTATCATTAAAGAAATCATGTTCATATCAAAACGTCAATCAAATATCATTGTTGCTGTTATAGCAACAACATCAGCAGTATCAGCATCAACAATATATAATAGAACCATACCTTCTATAATAACAACACCTGCACCAAAAGAAACAACGAAATCAACAACAACAGCAACATTAAAAACAAAAACTGCACCAACAACAACAGCCACAGGGACAGCAACACAAACAGCTTCAACACCAGCAACGACATTATCATCATCAACAACAATAGCAACATCATCGACAATTCCAACGACAAAATCACTGCCAACAGAAACAACTACAACCCCAGCAACATCAACATCATCATCAACAACCACAGCGACAACATCAACAACAACAACAACACCAACAACAACAGCACCACCAACAACAACACAACCACAAACAACAACAGCGACATCATCAATAACACCAACAATACCAACAACATCAACACCAACAACAAAAGCAACATCAACATCATCATTAACAACAACAGCGACAACATCAACAACAACAAAAACACCACCAACAACAGCACCATCAACAACAACACCGCCACAACCAACATCATTATCAACAACAACACAACCACAAACAACAACAGCGACATCATCAATAACGCAAACAATACCAACAACAACAGCAACAACATCAACAACATCAACAGCAACAACAAAAGCAACATCAACAACATCATCAACAACAACAGCAACAACAACATCAGCGTCAACTCAAAGTACTGTCAAACCTATTCATTATGGTAAGTATGTTGTTGTCTAAAACGCAAGCTTACCTTGTAAATGTTTGAATACAATTTGTGCTTTGCCTTTTTTACTTATCTTACCTGCTTAGCTACACACAAATTGCAAACATCCAGAAAATTAAAAAGGATCTCAATTTACTTAATTATCAATAATTAAACATATAAAACAAAAACGATGAACAAGCATGTTTATTTGCAAATGTATCTACAGTAATAATTAATGAATCAAATTACATAAAAAATAATGCCTCTCCAGATAAAGAAGTATGCAAAACAGCATTCTCTGTACCTCAAATCGTTGTTTAAGATTTTTACTTTGAAGCCTTGGACTGCTGTTCCTTAATTTATTTATTTTCAAATAGAGGGGTTATACAAAATCTGTTTAACAAAAAAGATATATTTGTTACGAGAGGCCCAACACAAAGATGAGCTCTGGTGGACAACTCTTTTTTATTATCAAACACAGTAGTTCTCATGCTAGACCCAAGGTTGAAAACGACTCTAAAACACCTGCAAAACCACCAGTCTGTTGCACTCTTAACACTTATCAAACAAATTTCTCTGTTTTTTTTATTGTTTCTTTTTGCTTTTTCTTCTACTTCCTTGCAAAATTTAATACGCGATGAAACGTTGGCGTTTTCCATACAGTCACGTCACAAGAATGGGGACTTCTTTAAACAAACTTGCTACATGTATGAAGCTTTTGCATCAATGCTTAAAATGTTTAAGATTTCCAGTTTTTTACTCTAGCAAGATACGATCCTCCTGGTTAGTTTTTACATAATTTCAAGAATCTGCTATGCTCATTGCTGCCTACGCATTATCAAAGTTAATTTTACAGATGTTATATGCTACAAATTCAGCACCTTTTGCTTACCAGCAATGCGTGGCTACTGAATATGCGTAATTCTTCGTTATAATATAACGTAATTTCGCCTTTACACCACTTTAAAGCCAATTAAGCGTTACAGCACAACGCTACCACGCTGTACATTTTTTTATGAGCGCTACTACTTGACAAATACAAAATGTTCATTTACACTGTATTAAAAATAAAGCAATGCAATTGAATACATTTAATTATTTGAGCTGTTCTCATTGTTTTGTAACATTCCACATCTGCAGTTACCCTCAACTATATTTGAAATGTATACTTGCAATTACGAGGAAAATAATTCCCAATGATTTTATGGATTGTATCTATGGCTATCTATGGTTAACTTGAATTGAATGGATTGTTGGATGATATGACGTGCCTTTCTTTGCAGATGAGAATTCACAGTAAAGATATGTACACTTACATAGTCAAACTATACTTAATTTATGGATTGCGTTGCTATCCTGTTTGTTTGAAGTACATACATTTGTATGACGAAAAAAAAGACCTAACAAAGCGAAATTATTAATAGTTTTGTCTTATACAAATATATTTCTTTCTAAGTAGCAGTATACCATGAATCGTACGTTTACAACCAACACATATGTCATTATAGATATTCTGATTAATGAAGTTTGCATGTATTTTACAGGAATGTTTCTATAATCAGATTTCCATTTTAAAGGATGATATAAGCAAATAAAATCCTAATAATTAGGTCAATTTTGATAGTTTAATAGCAAACAACAGATACTACATATTGTATAGAGATAAATGGGACATAGTTCATACGTTGTAGTGGTCCCGATTTAAAGTTAAAAGAAAGACATCACGTTCTGTTAGTAATGCAATTAAACATTTGTTTTTAATTCAGCGTCTTCAAGTCATGTTATTTGATTTCAGTAGCAAAAAACTTATCCGTGTTAAAATATGTAATAGGCACAGTAATAGTAATAGTGATTATGAATAGGAAATTGTAATAGAAAGACAAAATGTTAATCAAGATATCCTTGAACATCACTTATTTCCATTCGGCTTTCTCAATAAATTAGTGTGTATGCAATAAAAGAGTAATACCTCGTTCTTTTGGTTGGATTGGACAGTGTGCAATGCTGAGGCACACGTTGGCATTGGAGTGGCGTCGAGTCTACAGGTCCGTGAGGTCTTTGAAATCTTCCAAGATAACATTACCCAGTTAATGGGAGATGACGTTAAGTTCAAGTTCCTGTTCTCCATTTATTCACAACTGTTCCAAGACAACACCGAGATGAAAAGTTCCGACCCGAAAGCTTTTCAGAGCGTAGTAGAGGAAGTGAACACAAGGCTGACATATCTGTACACAGGTCAGTCCAATCTGGTCGCTCTGATCTTTACCGACGCAAAATCTGCGGCCGATGGGATATCGTCCGATGTCTTCAACACCCTCAATACGTACATTGAGTTTGTGGTGTTTGGAATAGGACAGTTTAGTGATTCAGCAACAGCTGATCTGAAGAAACTTACCAGAAACAAGCCACATAGTTTGATCATGGTCGATAACGTAGGTGGCATAGACTACGACAACAATTTAGCTTTTCTGGGTAAAGCTGTCTGTGATGGTAAGTTCAAAGTATAATCTGTGTGAGCTAAAGGTTTTATCGTACGTTATAACAAATATATTCTTGATATTGCAATTGATTCGTTTATATATTATATGACGTTTTGCTGACGTATAAAAAATGGTATAGTTTTTTTTATGAACTAAGTTCACCTCTCTTAACATAACTAATGAAGCTAATATACCTTTCAAAAATATATGTTGTGCATGTTTATTAATCTGTCAAGCTGAAGACTTCGGATGAACATTTATATTTTTTATAACGAGAATTTTGTCTATTGACAACGAGTCCGAATTTTGTACTATGAGGGTGACGTAACGGCAAATTTTCCTATTTTACATTAATATACAAGTTTGTTAGTTTCCCCTTTTTGTGTATTTTCACAGCTGTAACAAAGACTCCTGTTGTAGACATTCGTGAGTACTTTAGAGTATAGCTTTTTGTAAAAAGCAGTTTTAATCAAAATACCTTTTTCGGTATAATTATACAACTTAAAGTGAATAACTGAAGGTTAAAGCATGTTTGGAAAATAGTGCATTAATTGTGTTTATAATTAGGAATATCAAAGTGCATCTGATGATATATCAAATTGTGTATATGTATTTATGAATACCCGGAGAAATATAAACAAAACAAAAATTGAACACTAACATAAGGATATTCTTATAAGTGTCATTATTTTCATGCACTTATACATTTTTCGACCAGGTACCAACATTACTAAGATTTGTTCTAGCCGTCCACCTGATAGCAGCTTTGGTTTGGACGCTGAAAACGTGTGGTATCCATTCGATTGTACAAAGTTCATTAACTGTAAACGCATTGGTTCCAGTGTGAGCGCTGATGTGCTTTCGTGTCCAATGAACATAAGGTTTAATACGGACACTCAAAAGTGTGACATCAGTCAGGATGTTAAATGCAAGGAAGTCACAGGTAAGCAAACTTCCTTAAAGAAAAGGGGACCACTGCATTAGTTTCAGTCAAAAGAGTTCCATCACGGAGGTGATTGTCACTACCTTAAAGAACAGATGACCACAGCATCAGTTTCAGTTAAACCAAATTCCATCTCAGAGCTAAATGGCTACATAGATTATGCTCTCTGTTTTAAAGGAAACAGAAGTATCAAAAACGTTTTTCTGGCGTTTAAGGTATTAAGCGTACCTCTCATTCTCGTATCGTATATTGATAATTCTAGATGACAACATTGGTAAAATTTAAGTTTGGCTGTTCATACATCTATAGGTCCCATGTTTCATCGATGTTTTTTTCTGATTATTTTGGATATAATTATTTTTTTTGGCTATATTTTTTTTCCAAATACTTTATTTCTAATTCACGCGCCTTCCCCCTTTGTTTCTTACTTATTGTTGTTTCGACAATTTACATTGCTAACGTTTTGGCCCCTAATATCACCAATGAGTCATAGAAGAACGAAACAGCTGTATGATGCAGTGTAATTCATTTTTGGCATACTTTATATACACGTATTACCAAATTTTAAAGATGCGCATGTTTGTGTGTGTTAAGTTCATCCTTCAAACAGTTTGTAAAATGTATGAAGAATATTCTTATATGTCATTCCTCTGTAGACAAGGACCTCAAAATGTATTTTATCAAAGTGACAATAGTAATAATTTGATTACTGTAATGTGGTAAAAGCTGTGTTATATACTATAATAAACAGATGAGGTATAAATAATTTACTTTTTTGATAATATATCAGCCTTGTGCTAAATTTTCTGTACTTTCTTTTAACAGCTACTGATTATGCTCTGGAAATCGGGAAAATCGTTGATCCTCCTCCTCCTAAAGGTAAGATTTTAAAAAAGTTAACATATATTTGTTTTGTATCGTATATATTTTTGTCGGCTGGTTAACATTTGCATTGACATGTGAATGCCCCGTAGGTTATCAAGTTAAATTATTGTTAGGTAATACATACATTATACTCCACCCAATACATATTTATCCATTATATGCTTACCAATGCTGATTTTAATTTTGTTTTGTTTAAATAAAAAGAACTCCATGTGTGTTTTCTATCGTCTTTCAGTGGTAAATTTAACAGAGGAATGCATCAACAACTGTTTCAAAGCAGGGGATTTGACTGATAATTATGGTTATACTTACCATCCAACTGACTGTTCCAAGTTCATAGTTTGTCGTCGCCAGGGCTACATCAATCCTGGCTACACGTTCATGACTCAGATAGATAATTGTCCCGAAGGTCTATTCTGGAACGCT
Source organism: Chlamys rubida (assembly GCA_032359455.1). Classification (NCBI taxonomy): domain Eukaryota; kingdom Metazoa; phylum Mollusca; class Bivalvia; order Pectinida; family Pectinidae; genus Chlamys; species Chlamys rubida. Next base: position 14,377 of record JAUMHH010155468.1, on the reverse strand, counting down.
CAGCGGAAAATGTGTGTCCCTACTCACCTCGCCGAATGTGCAGCCGGTAATCTATGTTATATTTTCTGTTTTATTAATGTCTTACTATAAACCGGAAAAAGTTCGATGTAGTCTATTTTTCGTACGTTTCACCCTCCGCAATAAAAGCATATTTATCATGTCATAACAGCAAATATTTATACACAATTTACCCTAAGTAATTATATGCGAAAGGCGAATATTTCACTGGCCAAATATAGATTTTACCAGTGAAGGGCACATTTTTGACTAAGCAAATATTTTCCGGTATATAGTATTTCTATTTAGGACATATTTTATAATTGTTTTTACATTACTTGCATGGTCATATTGGTAAAGAATGTTGTGTCATAATTTTTCGTAATGAAAACAAGTAAAAATCGTTTTTTACAGCCTGCACCTCTATCACTTACTGGAAAATCAAGAAAGAGTTAAAATTAGATAAATGTTTTATATTAGCGATATTAATCAAAAGTTGATTCAAAGAAATGAATTACATAAAATAAGCAGTCAACTCTCGCTAGTTATGAGGACTCCTCTAGATTAACAGTTTTTTTTATATAAATCAGTTGAACAACATCTATAAATCTAATGGACCCTGATAAAATACGATACGATGCCATACGCGCTACAGATAGAAATTAGTATCAAATGTCAGTAAGAGTGCTGATAAATAGATAATAGTGGTTGTCGAAAGCATATATTATACCTAACAGTATCTAAAAGAATGACATAAAATATTGTTGTAATATGATGTAAAATCAAATATGCAAACAAAAATGATACCAAATACTGCTTTATTTGAGATTTCAGATTAAATACACATATTTGAGGAGAAAAAAACGACAAAACCTCGGGATATCCAATCTAATAAACATTTTCTTTGTATATAAATCCATTATAAAAAAACATGAAAATCGAGACGCTATTTTACAAACAACTGCATTGGGGACATCCAATTGAGAACAGAATTGTTTTTATTTAAATCAAAGCGAACATGAAACAAACAGATACAAAACATTGAGATATTCGATTAAAAAGACAAATTTTCTCTGCATAATAAAAGAGAACAAAAATAATAATTCGAAATATCTTACTTTGCACTTGGTGTTTTACTATAATTTAGGAAAGATTATAATGATTATTATTATGATATGGAACTTTAAATAACAAAAATGTTTGTGTCACCTGTTTATCATTACAGATGTGTGTAAAACAAAATCGCTGTTTGCTTTTTGGAAAGTCAACTGTAGACATTTCTATAAGTGCGACAATGGACAATCCCGGCTTGAACACTGTGCCTACGGAAAGAAGTTTCAGTCCAATGGTTACTGTGTTGACGATCCTCTACAGACCTGTACAGTTCCTATAGGTAGTATACGTATCATTGTAAATACATTCGATATTATACATTTATTGTCCTTGGTTTGGGATGATACGATTGTTAATTCCCCGAAACTGGGTACGTTTCAAGAGAACACAAATCATGTTCCCCCACTGCAAGGGAAAGACATAATTTATTAAACCAAAATAGAACAATGAGACAAGTGTGCAGATGATTGGGCTTCGGCGCCAATGTTGCTGTATGCTTCAGTCAATGATGGACACAGATGTGGTAACTTTTGCAATTTATAAGAGTGGTTCCGAATAAGGGGAATATTGTAACCGAGAAAACCAGAGCAGTTGAAGGTAACGTTATATATATTTTCTCGTCGTGTAATCCAAATTATCCAGTAATACATGTTGCTATATATGTTTTCAATAAAAAAGGTTATTTGTTGTCATTATTTTGCTGCATTCGTAAGATTATTGTTAAATCATGGTAATACTTCACAGTACAACCGGAACGATGTTACAACCTCCCCTGGACAGACAGTACCATGTACATTGACCGTACGATCGGCGATAATGGCAAGCTGACGCCGTGTCCTCATGGCAAAATGTACGACCACCAGACATGTACATGTAGCAGGAACTACGTCACTGGAAGTAAGTGTAATGATTCATCTTTGAGAATACTGTTTGACTTTGTTGATTAAAATTCGTTATTATTTTTGTTTTGAGTTGCTGGATAAGAAAATATTTCTTTTATTTTAGAAAACTACAGTTTGTTTTTCCTTACAAAACCTGAACTAATCTGCAGCATTTTTCGCGTTTCAGACTGTCAGCCATTGATATCGGAAACCATGGACAACGACAGGACTATGAACAACGTATGGATGCGTGGTGGAGCAGCCACATTCATGGGACTGGGGTTGTTGACCATTCCCCGACCATCTCCTCTTACTGACACTTTCCTCGTCCACGTCGTAATCAGTGTGTCCAAGTCTAACCAGGACATGGTTATGTTGAGTAGTTGCCAAGCACCAGACCCATCCGCATTCAGTCTCCGTTTGACCAATGACAGACTAACCGTTAAAGTTAGGCTGGCGAGTGGTACAGAGACCTTGACATCTAAGATACAGGTAAGTATTAAACCAGCATTTTACTGCATTCGATCAAACGTCCCTTTTCTATTTATATATTTGTATACATAAATGGAAAAGAGAGGTCGATATATTGGCCGGGTTATTGCAGTGACGACTGAAAATTATCATTATTAGATATTGCACAACTTCAAGACTAAGATTACCTAGTTAAACTTGATACATCTGTGGCATTTCGAATATCTTTTCAGTAATCAAGGATTAAATTAAAAGCATCTGTTTAGTGTAAAATATAATTCAAACGATGGATGTTTTAATGATTAATTTTTTGAAATTAAAGAATTAGCTGAACCGTGACAGGGGTAATTTACACATGACAGAAATAAAATAACAAACATACTTTTATGTCGCTAAGGTGACTAAAAGCGACGCAAAAATATGTATATAGTTATGAATTACCTGGTGCTAACCCACTGCGTTAATCATATTATGCATACGTTACTTATCCTACTGACACACTTAGAATGTGCCGCTAGACAACTAATTATAAAGTATACTTGTTAGACTGTGTAATGAATCAATATTGATTTCACAGTTCGATGTTTGGAATCATGTGTACCTTGCCTACAACGGCCAGAGGATTGTACTGAAAACAGACTCCGCCACTGATCAAGGTAATAACGATGAGTCGGTCAGCATGTTCAGTGGACAGCTAAACCTGTCCAGGATGTTATTAGTTTATACGTGTAAATTGATATTAGCAATGAAATTCATTCCATTTGGCATCATGATATAGAGGCTCTTCAACGAGAGTTGGTTAATTGCCATTTGTATCTAACTTCAGAAAGTTTATTTTGAAACTACAAAAACAAAAAAAACAAAAAACAGGGGTTTTTTTAATTCAAAAATTTGCAAATGAGAGTAAGATAAACATCATAATCAGTCTTTACGAATTTAAGGACCTTTTTATTCCTTTACACTAATTTTAACATATCGTTCAAACCATAAATATACAAATGTACATTATTTCTTTTGGTCGGGGAAACAAGTCCATGGATTATGACTTCAAATGTAAAATGCCGGTGCAAAGTATTGTTACGTGATTTCACAATTTAAGATCTGACCAATTAAATCACGTTCAGATTGTAACTTCCTAGTCGGCAACTGAAGATGTTTACTAAACCAAGCAGGTTTATCCAATGGGTCGTGAGTACGGAAACCTGTGGTGCTGATGGAAGGAATCGATTAAATTTGTTTCGGTTGTATTTAGACCTCCAAACGGGTCATTTGCACTCTTTACTTTAGAAAGAAAACATTTGTTTTCAAGAGATCGTGAAAGAAATGTGCAAATACTGAACCTGTACAGAAGGAAAAGAGATAAGAAGAAACTTAGCGTGTAGCTATAAATTGGTGTTTTCAGACGGTTTTCGCTTCACAAAGGTGAATCCATTTAGCAATGACATTCTCGCACCTGCAAACGATTACCGCCGCAGTAAAAACCTGACATAAATAAATGTTAATCACTATCCCGAGCAATATCTATCCGATTCAGTTGTAATGGACATATAACTAAAACATAATGGACATTGAATGGCATCTGAAACAGAAATATGTTTTAAACATGTGAATCAATAACAAACCATTTTTTTACAGTCAGTGCAAGCGGCCCAATACAAGGCTGTCAGGACGCTTACTTCCTTGGCTCCGAAGACGGTTTCTATGGAGATATAGATGAGGTAGGTAGAGCTTCCACAGTAGCCAACTACCCCTGTGTTATTTAAGTATCAGTAATGAGAAAAATCATTGCGGTATTGTGTACAAGTATATTTATTCTTTGTAAAAGAAAATTTCGAAATGAATTTACACGAACACGTTGTAGGGATACAATGTAAGTTATAATATATCTGTATCACAGCATTATATTAACGTCTGGCTACTCCACGATGTCGGCGACGTAACTATAACTCTCATTTAATAACCATAAAGTATTGAGCACTTGCACACTCGGGTACATGTACTTCTTAATAAGGGTTCTGAATGAAAACCTGTCCTTTGCGAGAAACAGCAGTATGTATATTCCTAATCGATTGTGTGTGAAATAAGAGGCATCACGAGACAAATGTTTGCACGTGAAATTTAAATAATTGCATGATCTAGATCACGTTGTCATTAAGGCACTATCGGTGACACGAAGGTACATTCAATTACGTTTTAATGTAAAGAAAAAACGTGAAGGATTCAAACAAATAAAAATTCTCATTTTTTTTTCTTTTCAGTTCAATGTCTACGACTGTATTCCAGACAAGGACAGCTCCATATTTAATTAGCAAATATCATGTTTACCACGATACTGTGTTCGCAGCTACAAGAGAGAGTAATGTGACCATTTGTCATTTGTATATTTTGATAACTGACATACAAATGCGTTGTTAGCACCGGGAAATCTGTATAAATTGCGATTCCTCATGTCGTTGTGAGTACCACAAGTGCCATATTATAATTTATATATATTTGATAAGTCAATAACAAACTATTAAACATGTGTTTCAGGTTATATTGCCTTCGGTAACATTGTGTGGCTATCTTGTCGCCCTCAGAGGTGTATTTGTCAATAACAACTTTTTAAGGAAGTTGTTCGAGAAGGTATTGCGTTTTATTATTTCTAATGGAGTGACGCACGTATATCACAGTTTCAGTCTCTTTCTATATAGATATGTTTTATGTTTTGATTTCATGTAAACAAAAAAGAGTTCAGTATGTGTTATCTCATAATTTGTTTGTAACATATATGATTAAGTTACTTACATTCACGGTATGAAATCCTACCAATATTTAACGTCAGAAATGATCATGTTCTGTATGTATTATACCAATAATATACCAATCACATCATTTTAAGTTAAAATAAAAAGAACGTCCTACATCAAATGTTTTGTTGAAGAAATATTTTGCATTTGTGTTTTAACAACAACACAAAACGTAAATCATAACAACGAATTTACTCAATGCTAAATTTATTTTAATAAATACTTATTTCGTTCACAATTTCTCAGTAGTTACTTTTATATGAAAACAATGTTTCAGTTTCATGTATTGTTTTACAAAGTACTCAGTGATTGAAACTTGTAGCTACAGTCGTATAAGATTTTACCTTCGTATGATACATGGAATAAAAAATGAACAAACAGCGACATCTAACGATGTATTTTATAAATCGCTTCACAGTTGCACCGACAATTAGTTATAAATTATAGTTTCATAATTAGTATTTACAAAAAGCAAGACACTGTGTCAATTTTTTACCCTATAGTATTTGTGGTATGTGTAAGTAACAGCATCTCTCCCACGTCCAAGGTCAGTTCCATTTAACTCTGGTTGAGAGATGCCAAAATGGGTTGGCACAACCGGAACTAAAACGAAGGGAACATAAATTTAGTTTTGTCTTCTGTCGTTTATGATCAAATATCACGTGCAGTGTTATCCTATAATACTGAATGCATCAATACTATAAACATAACGTCTATTGTTTCACATTCATTCACACTTACCGCCAAAATCTTGGACATGTCATGATTAACTTCTTTGTCAATGCAAACACTTATTCTGGAATCATTACTTCCTTATTATAAAATCAAGATAACCTTGGCGGGAACAGATCTCACAAAATCGTTTTGTCAATATGACGAACATTTACGTCAGTAATTGCAGCTTCTTGCACATTGAGTCGTAAATATCAAGAGCTACCAATAAACTCTTCAATAAAGTCCTTCTATTATATGTCTGCATGAAACAATAATTAAATATGGATTAAGTTAAAAACCAAAGCCTGCATATCTTTTAAGTCAAATGAGTTTTGATCCAAAAATGTAAAGAATGTCTATATGCCGCAAAACGAAATTATATTTTACTTAAATAATAACATCTTACGTCGCCATTATAATCATTATTGTCTTTACCATTTATTAATTTATTTATTATTTGATGAGATAAATGACAACAACATTTCCTCTAGCGTTTTAGTCTGACAAGGTAAATATCACCAACATCACCTCGAACACTTCGGTCTGACTAGGTAAAAAATCAACGAAATAGCATCTACCTATTCAGACTGATTTGGTCAATATCACCAACATATACTCAACAGATTCAGACTGATTTGGTAAATATCACCAACATATACTCAACAAATTCAGACTGATTTGGTAAATATCACCAACATATACTCAACAAATTCAGACTGATTTGGTAAATATCACCAGCATATACTCAACAAATTCAGACTGACAAGCTTAATGACATCAACATATTAACATTTAACAGTTCAGACTGACAGGAGAAATGTCATCAACATATTAACCTTTAACAGTTCAGACTGACAGGAGAAATGTCAATAACATAACACCTACCCTTTTAGCCTGATTTGGTATATCCCAAATATAAGCTAAATCATTTCAAAACAAACAATATTTCAGACTGAGGAGGTAAATGTCACAGACATATCTTATACTAATTAGGTAAATAAACTTTCCCATTTAAGATTATGTCATACTTACTTCGTCAATATCACCAACATAACCTCGACCATTACACATTCCTAACCGTAAGCTGCCAGGACTAACTGTAAGTGTCCCTGTACAAAACGAAACGCAATATATCAATATGCATCATCTTAATGAAATCAATAACAAACTTCCACATGCTTATCAATAATTACTCGCCTTTCACCACGGTTCGATTCCCAAATCTGTAGTGAAAGGGTAACCACGTTGGTTTTCCCCGGCTACTCCGGTTCCCTCCCACATTAAGATCCCCTGCGCGCTAACATCTGGGCCGATTAAGAGTGATTTATTTATCTTCTAATGACTTGTTGCGTAATTGTTGTAAAATAAATGAAGTTAATATCTTATTCAATAATATAAAACGAAAAATAAATAAAATCAAAAAAAAAAAAGAGACTGTTAAATGAAAAATGATAAAACTGTAAAATGTGTTCCTTGGGTGATTAAATGAATTTCTTTAAAACAAATTAACATTAATGAAATAAAAATAGTCGGGAGACACCTCAGAATTACATAATATTAAAATGTACAATTTCTTTCTAAAATAAAATTCGTAACATACCTATCATGTTCTATTTGCAAATAAACAGTGTACGACAGAGTTTTAGCTTATATATTATAGATATATATATTACAATCGGTGTTAATTCAACTGAAGGGTAGTGCATATATTTGTTTTAAAAGTTATAAATGGGGGCAGATTAACGTGATACTGACATTGTTGTAGACGTATATACAGTAACGCAAAATAATAACATTTGTCATATTTAAATCAATATTTCCCTTCCTTTTATTGTGCCACTCAAACCAATGTTAAAATTAAATAAAAATGTTTTGAGTACATATTGACATTAACAATTTGTGGACCTGATTAATGCAAAATATTTAAATGTGTTAACTGTTTAAACAGACTGCTTATTTGAAGGATTTTAACTAAGCTGTATTCAGCACATTAGCTACGGCATTAAATGATGCAAATTCAAGAGTCAAATTTAGGGCAAAAACATGGCAAATTTAAGATTGTATTCAATAAAGTTACCGATCACGTGACATAATTAAAAGTGCATATGACCCTTAACGGTCACCATAATGCCTAAGGTAATTTGACTATTTTATCAGCATTATATCACATTTAAAAAAGCAAAATTAAGACATGAAAGTAAATGTCGTGTAATTTGAAAGGGTCAGTTGTGAAATACAACCATAATAGTGACGCGCAACTGGGAAATTTCGTATTGCTTGCTAAGAGAGACACTGCTTACTCTAAGGTAATAGACTAAATGCTAGCTTCAAGCAGACAAAACTACTAATACTCTTTCTATATGCTCGTAATGGCGAAATTCTATTTCGCCATATTTGTTTGCACCAACCAACAGAGCTTTCGCTCTATGTGTTCAGTGTCGAGAAATAGACTTTCGTTAGTCCAAAGACTACCGAGAAAAGAATCCATACTATTTCCTGTCCAAGCGTGTATAATATTTAACTTTACCCTTGGCACACTTCCAATGACGTTAATACGCTTCATACACAAGAACAGCAAGTATTTACCTGTCAGAGGCCTCGATACAACCTTGTTGTTGACCTTCCCGGTAAGTGTGACGCCATCGTAAGAATACGTCACTGTGTTCCAGGACTGTGGCTAAAAGATATTTGTACATGTATCAATTTATAAAAGGGTTTTTGAATACTTATAAAGTAGAAAAAATGCATTTATCTAAAAACTGCGTTTGTAAAAATTTATTAAAGAGGACAAGTTTAACCTGAGAATAGTTTTGAACTTCCGCTTGTAATGACCGTCTTTTCTGGATAACGATTCTATGGAAGTGTCGACTTTTTAGTTAATGCTTTTTAGGACTCAAACAACTAAATCAAGAAGCATTTCATACGATTGTAATCCCTCCCTAATTTTTTTAATTATAATACAATGCCTCTGAATATCTTAAATGTATAAATGTTGCCAGATGCTTTATTGAATGAAATCTACAGGTATTTACCTTGGAAAAAGTAAAGTTTTAGTAGATTTTAATAAGTTATGACGTATTTGGCTTGTTAACTTTTGGTTGGCAACAAACGAAGCCTGTAGCCTATTAAGCGATTAAACCTTATAAAAACGTCTTTTGAACCTTTTGTTAGGTTTGTATCTATGAATCTAGACAGTTGCCACTAGTGTTGAACTTCAAATATTAAAACTATTAACTCCAAAGCTAATTAGTACCATATATAAAATGAGTTTGTGTGTGCGTCCTTGTAACGCCTTCCTTTGGTATTAAACACGCACTGTATATAACACAAATTTTTAATTCTTCAATACATGCTTCAGCTGACACAATTATACAAGTGTTTTTTTCAATTTCTATTCTTTTTATATAAAAAAGTAGACGAATATGTTGATAAAAAAGGAACCGAAAATTAGGTATAAAAATCTAACATTAGTGAAATGATCAAGTATTCAATTTACAAACTCTACACACAATTAAATACCAAGTCTTACTTACATACGACAAAAGCCGGTGAAGTTTCGATGTTACATGGCTTACGCAAACATACATGTGTATCAGTAACAATTATTTTCTGGGTGCAAAGTCCTCATTATCTCAATTGTTTTCCCTTAGATTTGTTTTGTCGTATCTCAAACAACGCTGTTACTGTTTGTACGTACTTTACTATGAATTACATGACGAATACCTAGAGGCCGTTTGAGACCAATACGTGTGCATGCACTTTTTACACTAAGAGGCCAATGCAAAAGGAAACCTAAAATGTCGGAGATAAATATGTCGTAATACATCGTAGCTATTTCCAGCGCATATGTACATGAACACTCTGATGAACATGTAAAATTATGAAGCATTATATATAATTAGGTGCGCTTCCTGCACATAACATTAAATATGATTTAAGTTTTGGTGGGCTACCCGTACATCAAGTTAAATTTATTTGAGCATTGGCTGTGCTACCGGTACATCCGAATAAACATTATTTAATATTGGTCTTGCTGAATGCACATCCAATTAGATTTATTTTTCATCATAAGTTTGCTACCATTGCATTAAAAAAATCTATCAGTGTTGGTCGTACAAATTTCATAATAAATTATGATGCTACTTAAGCATTAGGTGTGCTTCCAGTACATAAAACGAATGTCAAATCATATCAAATTGTATGAGCTGTTAACACACCTTATGCTAAATATATTTTTAATTTGATTTGCATTATCACGACTAATATTAAATCATACTTCATCTGATGAACCGGTAGCACATATATAATATCGTTGTGCTTCCTGTCTGTACATCAAATTATTAGGTTTCAGTATTGGGTAAACTGCTTGTATAATTGATGTACTAAGATTCGGTATTGGGTAAACTGCTTGTATAATTGATGTACTAAGATTCGGTATTGGGTAAACTGCTTGTATAATTAATGTACTAAGATTCGGTATTGGATAAACTGCCTGGACAATTAATGTAGTAAGATTCGGTATTGGGTAAACTGCTTGCACAATTAATCTACTAAGATTCGTTATTGGGTAAACTGTCTACACAATTAATGTACTAAGATTCGGTATTGGGTAAACTGCTTGTACAGTTAATGTACTAAGATTCGGTATTGGGTAAACTGCCTGTATAATTAATCTACTTAGATTCGGTATTGGGTAAACTGCCTACACAATTAATGTACTAAGATTCGGTATTGGGTAAACTGCTTGTACAGTTAATGTACTAAGATTCGGTATTGGGAAAACTTACTGTATAATTAATGTATTAATATTTGGTATTGGGTAAACTGCCTGTACAATTAATGTACTAAGATTCGGTATTGTGTAAAATACCTGTACAATTATTGTACTATGATTCGGTATTGGGTAAACTGCTTGTACAATTAATGTACTAAGATTCCATATTTGGTACATTACCTGTACAATTAATGTACTAAAATTCAATATTGGGTAAATTTCCTGTACAATTAATGTACTAAGATTCGGTAATGGACAAACTGCTTGCACAGTTTATGTACTCAAATTCGGTATTGGGTAAACTGTCTGTACAATTAATGTATTAAGATTTGGTATTGGGTAAATTACCTGTACAATTTATGTACTAAGATTCGGTATTGGGTAAACTGCCTGTACAATTAATGTTTTAAGATTTGGTATTGGGTAAACTGCCTGTACAATTAATGTATTAAGATTTGGTATTGGGTAAATTGCCTGTACAATTAATGTACTAAGATTCGGTATTGTGTAAATTAACTGTACAATTAATGTACTAAGATTCGGTATTGGGTACACTGCATGTACAATTATTGTACTAAGATTCGGTATTGTGTAAATTAACTGTACAATTAATGTACTAAGATTCGGTATTGGGTACACTGCCTGTACAATTAATGTACTAAGCTAAGATTCGGTATTGGGTAAACTGCTTATACAGGTAATGTACTAAGATTCGGTACTTGGTTTGCTGCCTGTACAGTTACTGTACTAAGATTTGATATTGGGTAAACTGCTTGTACAATTAATGTATTCAGATTCAGTTTTTGATGTGTTATCTGTAATCATTTCAAATATGACGTACTATTTTAACATTTACCTGATATGGAATAAATACTTCTTGTGTGAAGGGGTTGTCTGTGGTTCCTCTAAACACGACTTGCTTGAGCCTTGGCTGTACGACGATTTCCACGCTCCCTCTACCGTTGTAAAAGCAGTTGGAAACCAAAACCTGTTCTATGTTTGCAGTATTTTGTAAGTCTCTGAAACGAAATGTGATGCCGAGATGTTCCCCAAAGTATATGCCAGCGTACATCCATATTGTTAGAGCTCCATTACCGTCGAAACTTCCGACATTTGAGAAAGCCCTCACTCTGCCATTGTTGCCAAGGGCAATATTTGTACCACCTTCGTCCCTGATTGGCTCGCCATTAAACGGTATATAAAGTGGTGCACGACATCCTGTTATTGTATAAACAACAAATATTACGTATTCTGTATGAGTCTCAACACCTTGTAGATGCTATCCTCAAACATATCGTGATGCTTCCTATTATCAAGTGCATTTTGTTGCTATTTTGATCACTACCCTATACTTACCTTTTTACTTCAAATCGGTCGGAATTATTTAGATAGTGCTGATGGTATCATACTATATCAATGGTGCTAAAGTGTGAAAAGTGAAGACAAATATTGAGATTCATTCTTCCAATTGAAAATCACAAGATAAGGTTTTTTTGCAAGTTATTAAGTCCACACGAATCAAATAATTATCTTTTTAATTTAAAAATGATAGCATGAATACAAATACGTTACTTACGTCGGCCATTGAGATTGACATCGGGGTCATGATCTGAACAGTCACATGTTTGCTGGTTATAAAGTGTGCCAAATGCACAAGGCCGATCCGTCCATTCACCGTTTACATTCATCAGGAATTCCTTCCTGTTACTTGGGTTGGGAAGTAGTTCACAGGCTGCACGAGACAAAAGATTTATCTCAGTAAGGGTCAACGCAGGCACCAATTGCGGTTTTAAATTGAACATGGACTCTATCTAGTTAATATTTATGTAGCGGAACTGGACTGTAGCGCAATTGGAAGAGCGTCCGTCTAAAGTCGGAGGGTCCCGGGTTCGAATTCCGGTCTTGCCGTTACATTTTCTCTTTCTTCTGTTTTATTTACAAGCAAATTAATTTCACAAATTAACACAAAAGTGACTAGGAACCTGATGCAACTAAATTCGTTGAAATGCTAGAAGTTTTGTTTTTGTTTTTGTAATTGTATAGCAATGACAGCGTTAAGTTCTTATTCAGAAAGATAGTTCGTATGTGTCTTGAAAATGGCTGTAATGCACAATGTCAACACGAATGGTATTGCTTAAGTAAAGATACATTATTATTTTAATCACTTACGCTTTTCCGTTGTAATCTGGAAGTTGTCAGAGTCTCTTGGCGGTCGTTGTGGGTTGAACATATTGAACTGGGCCGACACCACCACTGGTAACGAGAATATAAACAGATTGCATACATGGAAATATATCACATCACTTAGAGGAGCACGTTCTTGTTATATTTGTATCAGGCTGTCGCTTATTGCTCATAAAATTAAAAAAAACAATAATATTCATAAATCTAGAATAATACAGGTGTTTTTCTATGGTTAACATGTATTTTTAAATATCGATTGATAAAAGATATTATTAATTACTTGCTGATGTAATTCAGTTTCGGAAATAAAAAACGAAGGACGTTAAAATGTGTTATCTCATTTTAATACACAATTGGTATTTATTTAACTACTAGCATATTAGAAAACACGTCGATTTCAATACCAAAAGGAATTATGGACACTTATCATCACGTGCTATTACACCGTAGTACATCGTCAACTGCATATTGGTACATGTATAATCACTGTAAGTGAACATGAAACAGGTTGACAGTATAAATGAGTATTCACATTTTGTAACGTAATCTGATCAAATTTAATGATTGACCATTCCCTTATCGATATATTCACTTATATTGATTTTCATATTTCATATTTCATATGTCGTTTGACTATGAATTGGGATTTTGAAATATACTTACTTTATACTTAAGTATATCAAGGCCAACTTGAATAATAAATAAATCACGAAAGCATAGATTACTTACTATATCTAGATATAGTGCCAGCATGAATGGACCTGACGTTGGAATTTAACCTTTGTTTTCATTGCTTATAAAAGCTTTCATGTAGCAAATAACCGCGGAAAATCTACCGGGGCGGACAATCTACAGACTTTATTTCATAAACATGATATGTTCCAGGTGAGTGGCAATATAACGGAGCGGGCAATATGCACAACATAACGTTTTTTTATGTAGATACTGACTGTAACACAGCAGAAACACAATTGTTGATGATTCTACCATTCATGGATATCTGGCTTCTAAGATGCTAGGTTTTCTTGTGTCGCTATCAAATTACTTAACGTGATCCCGTATTTTTCTCAATACGTCTAAATATTTTTTGTTGCTGTTTCCCTGTGATATGTTTTAGATGGTTTTGCTATATACTGCGTTGGAGCATCAGGTACACCGACTTAACCTTAAATGCCAACAAACAAATTCAGCATTATTTTGAATTATTTTTGGAGAATATTTTTTAATGTATAATTTCAACAACATAGACATACAAACATAGCTGTTATATATAGTATGCAACAAGTAGGATACATTTGTATTCAGTATCGCCATGATGTAAACGTTACATATGCTGTTACCCCTGACATACGTTCCTTTCTTAGTTTAAACCATAACGTATTCGTGTACATGTATTAACATGCATTCTGATGATTGGAAACAAGTACTAACGTACTTATACATAGTCCTTCTCA
>JAUMHH010155457.1:0-18509 GCA_032359455.1 Chlamys rubida | reverse complement strand
TATAGGCTAACAGTAACATGGAGTTGTAGTGCCTTATATACGACCAGTCAGATATATGTCCGATCGTCCTATAGGCTGACAGTAACATGGAGTTGTAGTGCCTTATATATGATAGGTCAGATATGTCCGATCGTCCTCTAGGCTGACAGTAACATGGAGTTGTAGTGCCTTATATACGACCAGTCAGATATGTCCGAGTGTCCTATAGGCTAACAGTAACATGGAATCTTATATTAGTGCCCTATATACCATCGGTCAGCTATATGTCCGATCATCCTATAGGCTTACAGTAACATGGAGTTGTAGTGCCTTATATACGACCAGTCAGATATATGTCTGATCGTCCTATAGGCTAACAGTAACATGGTGTTGTAGTACCTTATATACGACCAGTCAGATATATGTCCGATCGTCCTGTCACATACCAGTAACATGGAGTTTGGTGGCTATAAAACTTGGTTATGTCCGATTGTTCTCTTGGCTAACAGTAACAATGGAGTTATAATAATTATACAAGTCGGTTGGTTGTGTCTGATTGTCTCGTCAGCCGACAGTTTAAGTGTAAATGATGTGAGGTTCTATTGTTTAGGGCAGATCTACGTTATTGACTTGTACGCTACAAACCACTTTGGCAGAGTATATTCTGGTTAAAAGCCTTTAAAAGACATCTGTAGGAGAGCAGAATTAATGGTGTTCCCAAGACACTGCCGACTGGCACCATCAGATATGTAGACTGCCATTCCACATAGACATCTCGCCCATATCAGCCCTGTGTTATAGGAATCGTTAGCCTTGATAAATTCTTACGCAGGCACGTACAACGTGACCAGTGCTAGTGGTTCTGGATAAGATCGGGGGAGGGACAGCGTCCATTGATCCTGTGGCCTCCGTTTTAAGTTTGCTTTGTCTAGATCCCAACAAAATACAATACCGCCATAAACTCTACTCATATCCCTTATTTGATATCCTATAAAGGGAACACCTTTCATGGCAACTTCACATTTTGTATACATAAAAATTGGAAGCCGTCTGAGCAAGTATGTAGAATCATGCATACTGTTCCTACCTAAACACAAAGTTCACATCACGAGTACTTACATGAGAGTACTTACATGAGAGTACTTACATGAGAATACTTACATGAGAGTACTAACATGAGAGTACTTACATGAGAGTACTTACATGAGAGCACTTACATGAGAGCACTTACATGTGAGTACTTACATGAGAGTACTTACATGAGAGTACTTACATGAGAGCACTTACATGAAAGCACTTACATGAGAGTACTTACATGAGAGTACTTACATGAGAGCACTTACATGACAGCACTTACATGAGAGCACTTACATGAGAGCACTTACATGAGAGTACTTACATGAGAGTACTTACATGAGAGTAAATCACATGAGAGTACTTACATGAGAGTACTTACATGAGAGTACTTACATGAGAGTACTTACATGAGTACTTACATGAGAGTAATTACATGAGAGTACTTACATGAGAGTACTTACATGAGAGTACTTACATGAGAGTACTTACATGAGAGTACTTACATTGTAAAACATGATATAAACCATTGTGAAACATGATATAAACCATTGTGAAACATGATATAAACCATTGTGACACATGATATAAACCATAGGAAAACATGATATAAACCATAGGAAAACATATAATTAAACCATTGGAAAACATGGAAATGAAGTAATTTAGCAAATTCTGATCTGTGGTTGTCAAGTGTAAAGTTTACGCTGATAATGATATTATGACCTTTGACCTTTCCCTTACAAATAAAAACAACAGATGTATCCTGTAAAAATGACATCAATATTGGCCGATGATAAACCAGGTATCGTGTTCACAAAGACAATGAAGATGTTTGACCTTTGTCATTGACTAATGAATCTCCTAACAAAAGTTGACATCTCAAACAGAATAGTCGGCAGGAGAGGTTTGTAATGTTATAAACCCATACTGTTGCCATTAGTGTTACAGTGAAGTCATTTCGTTCTGGACTTCGTAGAAAATAAATTTTTTAAAAAAATCAAAAATGTTTGCATCCAAATCCAACAAACCAATAAAAAATCAATGAAGCCCTGCAATTTCAACATTTAACTTCAAGGCCATTCTCATTACTTCTGAACACCTAAATAATGTGGCTTCACAAATTGTCTTACTACAACAGTAGAACCATTTCTCCAGTATCATTAACACCATGCAAGGTGTTCTTTAGCCACCTCTGTGATCCCCTGTACCATGTCATTAACACTACCTAACCTCTGTGTGACACCTTCATCATCAGTTTACAGTTGGTCTAGAAACATAAGGGGATTTACAATGCTATGAAAATTATGAAGCAAGATGTCTGTGTTACTTAAATCAATTAAAGGATCACATTTCAAAATACCATTAATTACAAAACCTATCAATAACAATAATTTGTTTTTTAGCCACAAGCTTTTAAACAATAATACAAAATGTTGTCACTGATTGTAAAACTAACAAAAACACAAAATGTTGTCACTGATTGTAAAACTAACAAAAACACAAAATGTTGTCACTAATTGTAAAACTAACAATAATACAAAATGTTGTCACTGATTGTAAAACTAACAAAAACACAAAATGTTGTCACTAATTGTAAAACTAACAATAACACAAAATGTTGTCACTAATCGTAAAACTAACAAAAACACAAAATGTTGTCACTAATAATAAAACCTCCAAACCATTAATCCCACAATGATGCCAGCATTGTGTCACAGATTCAACTCTATAAATAGCCTTTAAGGACATACAGACAGCTTTTATGAGAACTTGCTTTTTTCCAATGACTGATGTACTTTACATGTGTAATAGGACGAGGAATAGTGATAAAGATAGTGCCATCGCTGGGGCTCGAACCGCGACCCTTCCCAGGCTCTCCAGCCCGATACTCTACCGCTGAGCTGAAGGGAAATTCCCTACAGCTGACATTTGTAAGGCAACCTAATCCATGCACATCTTTTACACTTGTAACCTTGGTAACCATCTGTTAACAGAGCACCAAAAGACAATTGTGGATTCCACCAAATTAATCAATGAAGGTTATACTCGGTTTCCCCCCAAGGAAGATGAAATGGTATCAGGGTGTACTTCAGCAGAGAGATTGCAAAATGTTAAAGATAATTTGTTGGAGTATATAAAAACCAAAGTCAGCACAACAGTTAAACCTGACACTGAACCTAATTAAACCGTTGTGTACTGTTACATGTAGCAGTCAACAAGTGAGACCGTTTAGGTCTCAATATAAGTAATCAGGGCCCATGTACACCTATTTAATACCTGTGTGATAATGTACAGTCTCAATATAAGTAATCACGGCCCATGTACACCTATTTAATACCTGTGTGATAATTACAGTGAAGACAGAATTACTTGTGTTTATTCTGGTTGCTAATTAGATTAGTTTTAGTGCATTGATTACCCCAGTTATCGTGAAGGCATCTGTCACACCTAACAGCTTAAAGTATGCCAACATCTTAAGTCCAACCAGTATTAAAACATCAGTACTATAATTCTTTGACTTAACTAGAAAATGTCTGTAAGACATGAATGCCTCCGTCACCATGTGAAATTAGTTTCAGTTTGAAGGGACGGGACGGGATGTGATGGGACAGGACGGGACGGGACGGGACGGGAGGGGACGGGATGGGATGTGACGGGACGGGATGTGGCGGGACAGGACAGGATGGGATGTGACGGGATGGGATGTGGCGGGACAGGACAGGATGGGATGTGACGGAACGGGACGGGGCAGACATGGGCAACACTATATGCTCCCCCATTTTATGGCGGGGGCATAAAACACAACTTTTCGTTTTGAAACACATTTAGTTTAAGACAGATAAAAGATTCTACATATGTGACAAAACTAATGGCACAAACACAGGACAGATTTCAAAGTTAAATTGTGAGCTATGTATACTATGTATCCATAAATGGTTTCTTATTGGTTTCCCACAAATAATCAAGTCTCTGGTAATTAACTGATATGTAAAATCTTAAATATAGACATTGCCCAGTATATATAGACACCACCCAGTGTATATAGACACCACCAAGTGTATATAGACACCACCCAGTGTATATAGACATCACCCAGTGTATATAGGCACCACCCAGTGTATATAGACACCACCCAGTGTATATAGACACCACCCAGTGTATATAGACACCACCCAGTGTATATAGACACCACTCAGTATATATAGACACCACCAAGTATATATAGACACCACCCAGTGTATATAGACACCACTCAGTATATACAAACATCATCCAGTGTTTATAATATCTATCACCCAGTACAGTAAAAGCTCATACCTACTGTATACTTACTAACATAGGAAAATGACTTGGCATGCATTGATGGAAATTTGGCTTCACATAAAAGATATATATTCTTTATGCTGATAAATTACACATAATTTTAAAATACTTTTAGTCAATATGTTTATCAATTCTAGAAATAATTTACTTTTGTCACATTAAGTTTATGCAAAGAAAATCCGTTTCTGACATTTAGTTTTTAATAAATGATTTCATTTATGATATTTTTACAATTTATGAAAAACAAGAAAATCAGTAAAACTGATTGATTGTGCTCCCAAAAAATATCACTAAGACTTAAAACAAAGTGTGTCCTCTATGTAACCTTGACCTTGGGCATGCAGACCCTTAAGTGGAACGAGACACCGCCTTTCCATCTTACATATATTTCTAACATTTCATTACGCTATCTTCACTGAGTCAGAAGTTACATGTATGGGACAGACAATAAATTTGACCTTTGAACTCAATGTGACCATAACCTTGGGTGCACAAACCCGATAGTGGTTTGTGATACACCTCTTTGTCATTCCACATTTATCCCTTAATTTCCACTGAGCTACATTGAGCCAATCAGAAGTCATGGCTCGGAAAATGAATTTGATCTTTGACCTCAATGGACCTAGACCTTGGGCGTATTCACCAAATAATGGAATTCGACACACAGCATCGCCATCCGACATTACATCTTTATAATTATTTAATTGAAGTACCTTCAGTGAGTCAAAAGTTATGGCCCAGACATTAAATTTAACCTTTGACCTCAATATAATCTAGACCTTAGGCATATTAGACCCTATTAGACTGATTAGTTAGACATCCTACTTATAGCCATAAAACGTCATTGGGCTATCTTTGGCTAGGGACAATGAGTTCGATCTTTGACCCAATTATGACCTTGACCTTAGGTGTTCAGATCCCAGAGTGGTATGCAACACATTGCCTTGTCATTGTATATATATCCCTTGAGCTATCTTCAGCAAGTCAGAATTAAGCTTTGACCAGGACAAACCATTCAGACAGACGAACGGACAGATGAAGGGACAAAACATTTTTCAGAGAGCATGAAAAAATTATCATTTTGAAAATACTTTTTTAAATATACTGTCAGAAATATTTCTTTTCAAATTAATTATATTTTTAAATCCTGTTAAACACTCAAAACTAGTTTTATTGCTTAACAAATCTCCATATCCAATATTTTTTTGTTGAGATTTTACACTAAATGAGAGGTATACATTTTCCATTTAATGCTATCTTTGAGTAAAAGTAACATAACAAATTGATACAAAAAGTTATCTTGAACTACAAATGAACAACATACCTCACATTTTTCTATTCAGACGATCAGGTATGTGGTCCCCAAGAAGAAACATAAGATCTGTCGTTCTATCAGCGCCCTGACAAATGCCTGTTTAATACCTCCACTACACGGCCAAGTCACTCTCCAATGTAACTGTATATACAGATGACACATTCCTCGGTCATCTCAATCCATGCCACAGATAATCACCCCTCCCCTGAGTTTTGCATTCAACAGATAATCACCCCTCCCTAAGTTTTAGTCACTAACACTGCCTTTTGTCAAACTCTAGCATTTTAATGAGCGTTACATAACACTGAAAACTGATGCTGTGTCCCTTTCTGTTGATGATGCCAGCGATTAGAACAGATTTTATGGAAATTTAATCCTGAACAAGATCCATATGGGTTATATAATGCCTTGTTAGGTTCTATCTACAGCCACACAATATATAACAAAACAAAATTTGCTATAATCAACCCATTCTTGATCACGAAAAACTATACTGATGCTGTTGATATTTACTTTACTCAAAGTGATTCAATAATATTGTACCTACAACATATTTCCGATAAAATTTCTGGTTATTTTCATGTATAATTATTTTTGCTACATTATAACATTGGGATGACATTATAAGTAATTAAAAGTTACCAAACTAAAAAATATTTCACAGAGGAGACACTTAATACAGGCAAAATATAAAATGTCTAAAAACTACTGACAAAATAATCAAATTTAACCAAACACGTATAACATGCCATATAGTTACGCTGTTTTGTGCAAACAATTGAATCTGAAATTTAAATGCAAGTTGTCTGGAATTCAGCTGTTCTCAAAAGTAAGACAAATCAAGAACGTCCCTCCAAAATAGGACATTCAGTAAGACTGTAGGACATTGTCATTCCTTCTACTGGATCGAAAGAACATCAGGTTTTCCCCATCAATGTGAGTTAATTCTATAATACAGAGAGAGGATGACTTTTAACATTTAATATGAATATGGACACATTATTATACATTACAACCCTGGATTAGTAATTATATCATCATGTCATGCACGCAT
Source organism: Chlamys rubida (assembly GCA_032359455.1). NCBI lineage: Eukaryota > Metazoa > Mollusca > Bivalvia > Pectinida > Pectinidae > Chlamys > Chlamys rubida. Next base: position 11,760 of record JAUMHH010155457.1, on the reverse strand, counting down.
GAGCTAGACCACTTGTCAAAACAGGCCTCCCTACTAAAAACCTACTCAGATCTAACATAACCTTTAATCATCAAATTATTGTCTAAAACGAAAAATTTCCCTTTAAATTCATTTTAGATTATTGACGTATAATAATTATAAAACACCCAAACATTTTATTTCTAAAAAGTTGATAAGAAACCAGCTTATTTTTTCTTGAATCACATTATCTACCATCACAGAAAATTTAGAATCTTAAGTGAAGGGGGGAAAAAAAAGAAAATGAAAATTTAATAAAATTTTCTGTAAGTATAGAAAGTGTATAAATTACTCACTATCAGTGATGTACATGGGTAGTATTTCTGACTGCTCTCAGTAGTACCAGTAGTACATCCTCATATTTACATCCTCATAAACATTTTGTCAAGTTTAACAAATATTTGCTTACTGCTGACACCATTTCTAAAAAATATAAGGAATCCAACCCATTTGAACAAGATGAATCAAATTCACCAAAGTGATTGGCATTTATGTGAAATTCAAACAAAGGTATCAGACCACGAAGTCGCGGCGGGAGTGATTTTACACGTTACTGTATCAGTCATACTGAAATGTAGCAGTCTGTCATTGAGGCAAGCTCTACATCTTCTACCATAGATCAAAGCCGGGGCTCAAATCAATCATAATAGGGAGAAACTGTAAACACTGGGGGAGCAGTCTCCTCTCAGGAATCTATGGGTAAGGCCATAGCCTAAATAACAGCATACAATTTCAGGGGATCAGTCTCCTCTCAGGAATCTATGGGTAAGGCCATATCCTAAATAACAGCATGAAATTATAGCTTCAATTACACCATAAACAGGGGGGTGGGGTTGAGGGGGGGATCTGAGTCTCCTCTCAGGGTTCTGTGGTCAGGTTTTAGTCTATATTACAACATCAAAACACTGGAGGTGGTGAGGCATTCTCCTCTCAGAGTTCTATGGGTCATGTCAAGCCTCGATCATAAACACATCCGGTCTATATGGTTGACCAAATGGAAAAATTACACCTAAGCATGAACACAATGGCTACACTTCAATACTCATTAAAAATTAAAAACAATCTAGATAGAATAACAGAAGTTGATAAAATTGTCGACAGAATCAAATTAAAACCAAATCAATGATTTCTGAAGTCAAACAGAACAACATCAAACAAAAGGTGTAAAATCATTCTTGTTTCTAAATTATATAGGCCTTTAATTGTTCAGAAAAGCTGAGGACAGAATGTCTAACGATCTCCAATACAGTAGGTAAAAGACAAGCTGGTAGACAATGTTCTACTATCTTACCATTTAAGTAGTACGTTATCCGGGAGTTAGTGAGAATGTTCTAGTATCTTACCATTTCAGTAGTACGTTATCCGGGAGTTAGTGAGAATGTTCTACTATCTTACCATTTAAGTAGTACGTTATCCGGGAGTTAGTGAGAATGTTCTAGTATCTTACCATGTAAGTAGTACGTTATCCGGGAGTTAGTGAGAATGTTCTAGTATCTTACCATTTAAGTAGTACGTTATCCGGGAGTTAGTGAGAATGTTCTACTATCTTACCAGTTAAGTAGTACGTTATCCGGGAGTTAGTGAGAATGTTCCAAATCCAGTTGTCCATATAATTGACATCATAAAAATTTCATCTTTCCACGGGGACATATTTTCTTGAAAACACTGAATTAAAGTTCAAAGTTTATGCAAGTTGCGCAGTATTTCCTATGTGTTCTCCGATCACTTATATGTGAAAACTCTTCATCTTTCACGGTAAACCACCAAATGTTAAATCCATGAGGTACGATGAATCAATAACGAAGAGATTAAAACAATGTCAGTATTGTGTAATTGTCTGATCTCTTGTAGCTAGAAATACATCAGAGTATTACTGTGTCAATAGCATCACTGTTAAACGGTGTCTGATTCAACAACAGTTTTATATCCAGCTCCCAGTAGTATTCCACGACTAGCCAATACCTCCAAAAACCGTCTAACACAAAAATGTTTGATAGAAACGTTCAAATATTACTGCAGAACAAACAGTTTACCAAGACAATGTATAAAGCATTACCCAACGTGATTATAACACCTGTAAACAAACAGAATTCACACTTCAGTCGATCCGCTGCACGACACTCAGAAGGTAAGGATGATCAGGCTACACAAATCCCTACAGAGATAACAGTCGTGTTAGCCAAACATTCATGCAGATACGGATCACAACTTTCTGTTTCATTCTGGTCTCATGAATTATCGATCTCTTTTCGATCTCAGTGGAAAACATAAATCACTCAACCTGAGAAACTAAAAAGTGAAACCAGCCATCCATCTCGTAATGACTCAAATGGTGGAGTCATTTGTTAAAAGCTGCTGTTTGTTTCACTGTCATGTGACATTTGTGTTACTGCCATCCCTGTTTTGTTTCACAGTCCTGTGACATTTGTGTTACTGCCATCCCTGTTTTGATACAGGACACCAAACAACTGATACAACATGCCCTTGGTATCAGGTCATACATAATACTCAAAGGCCATGAGAAAATGAACACAAAATTATATTCCTGATCAACCCATATCAAAAGAATTTACTAAAGATAATTCTCCAACCCTCAATATATATATATATAAACATAATATTTGATTTGGAGGGTTTATTTAATTTCAGCACTGATTTTTTTAATTTTGCAGGTGATTTTATTTTAGCTAAGTTTGGATTGTTACAGTAGCTTCACCAATTTATCTTAGCAGAACATTTAATTAATGTGATTTTTTCTATGTTATGCTGATCATGTACTTTGCATAACCTGCTCAATGGACACAATGCCCTAATAGCGATCTATAAAAGCAGTGAATTATTTATCAAGGTGTCAAAATATGACAGCACAGTCTACTTCCAGGGTGCCACGTACCGTACTCAGACAGCACTCAATACTAGTAACTCATTTAAATACAATAGACCTATCTGATACAGAGTTCTGTACGAGGACACTTAATCATGTCATCGTCATTTACAGTAGCTCAATGTAACTTAATAAAATTAAAATTAAAATAAGCATAAATTGACCTATCATTTTTTTTATTTGTAATTAATCAACTATATTTGCATTGTGCCATTTTAATCATCAAAAACATAATGTTCATAATTAGATGAAAGTGACTATTTTCTTCTCTGTGATCCTGGTGTTATAATGTACAGTTTGTGGTTCTCTGTGATCCTGGTGTTATAATGTACAGTTTGTGGTTCGATAGTCAACACTTACAGGTAAGTAATTCAAGATTGAAGATGTTCCTCTACAAGTTAAAAACAGTGCATACTTGTACCATCAAAATCCTTGCCCAATATTTTTTCTCTGAATTGAAGCTGATTAAAGGTTTAATACATTTAACCCTTGTGACTATGATGAACGTCAGTCTAGGTCATTCATTTGATCAAGTCTGATAGACTTTCAACCAAACACCTACCAAACACCATGGCTACAGGCCTTCTGATCAATCAGAGGAAGTAGTTTAAATATTTGAACATACTTAACCCCTGTGACCTTGAACATTGGTCAAGGTAATTCATTTGAACAAGCCTGATAGACTTTCAACCAAGCATCTTAGTGACCATATACCATGACCATAGGCCTTTTGATTATTCAAAATAAAGGTTTTAACACATTTGACTCTTGTGACCTTGAAAGCAAATCCAGCTCATTTATCTGAACAAATTTGATAGCACATAATCCTAGCATGACACCGGCCAAATATCATTACTCTACTTCTCTTGTTTATTCAGTTGGTGTGACTGATATTACACAATATACCACTTTTATATTTATAATATGATATTGCTTATAAATTAATGGAGGACAGAAACTGATAACCTGGCTTTCGTTGGAGAAACCTGACACCTACATCAAACACACATAAAGGTACTACTTTGTAGAAGAAGTTTGTTTATGTCAGTGACATATGTTGGAACACAGAAAGGTTTTCACATTTTGGTAATTCAACGGCCATTATAATGAATAGAAAACTATTGCAAAATCAACTCTCTTTTGAAACATTACTCTAGGTCTTAAAAATGTTTTGAATAAACAGTGCAAACATATGGTGAGCATACATGTTATTGACAAATAGGAAAACCAATGTAAACGATGTAGTGGGATCAAAGGCATGTCTACATTAACCTGTTAGTCAGTGTAATGTATATATTACATCACAGATTGAAAGGGTGATGTTAGTTTGTGATGAGGATAGAATATATGTAAAGGGATGAGCAGGTTACGAACATAGCCAACATATGAGCAAGTACCACATTTATCTACCAATAAGCCCACGTCTGGTAATAAGCCCACCCATATATACTGCTGTTCAGTAGAATTGCCAACAAATGTTATGTCACTGTACTGTAATAAGCCCACCCACTTCTTTGAGTAAAGGATTATGTGTTTGGGAGTAATAGAATCTCTCACCCCCTTCAGGGATGAGATTAGAGAATCTCAACCTGAGGGGGAAGATTCTTAAGTTGCCTAACACAAGGCTTTGCTGAGTGTTTATCAACTTAAGAATCTTTCCCCGAGGGTTGAAATTACATCATCTCTGTGTGGTTTTTTCTTTTGGTATTTCTGTTTTCTATTTTTTATCTACTGTGTTTACTTGATTGAAAAAGTCCCTTACTTCTGTAATCTACCTAGTTTCAAAATAACTATATTCTCAGAATTGTTTTCTATCAAATAATAATGTCATTAAGATATTATATTACAAAAATTGTTTAGTACCTATGATAAGATGCATGTTTGTTTGTATAAGAAAATAGTATTGAAAAGATAGCAGAATAATTGCTGCTGATCATTTATATAGAAATTTGATTCAATATATAAATAATAAATCTATGTTGATGGAAAAAAGGGAAAAATAAGCACATTTGGGTACATTTCAGATGTGATAAATGTTTTAAATTGCTGTTACAATAAACAAAAAAAGTCATTATCAAGATACAAGCACATGCAGAAAATTAAAGTACATTTATGACTTTATACCCTTTTATAGATCCCCAAACTTAATTTCCCTACGCTGAAAATAAAAGTCAATAGCCATAAGTATTTTCATGGTTAACAGTAATAAAGTTTGTGATGGAGATAATGTGAAATGTTTCAGGAATATAGCCCATATACTTTTTTAGTTAGTTGCTGCTCTCCTCACTGTGTATATGTTTAAAGATCACATGTCTCCCATTCTGTTATACAGGTGCCACACAGGGTCTGTTACATAACCAGCTACCAAAATATTACTTACTGTCATACACATTTCTTGCAGAATTAATGAATAAATGTGTGGCACATCAAATGCCATCATTTCAATCTCTCAGTCATTCTGGCTGACACAAATTACCTCCCTTTGTCATTCTGGCCGACACAAATTACCTCCCTTTGTCATTCTGGCTGACACAAATTACCTCCCTTTCAATGTGATATCACTACATCCCATTGGGATAGAATCATTTGATTTTTAATATCTTCTATAAATAATAAATATAAAAAAAAGGAAAACAATTTCCTGAACACTGTTGTTAACAGGTTTTGTTTAAGAAATCTTTTATCTATAATACTCGACAGATACATCTGCTGATAAACCATTATCATAGTCTGTGGATTAGATCTCATTGAACACATCTATCATCACTTGTAGGTCACTAAATGACACCTTGGCTTCAGTGGTTGACACAGTCCTATCTCTTCAGTTCTGAACAACAAAATAGTACCTGTATGTATTAGATTTAGTCAAGAAATATAATCTACAGAGATCTTGATCAATTATATAATCATGGACCAATCTCAGGAAAACTTGGGGTTTTCTCACTAAAGCTAGAGCAGTGCTGATTGCATTAAGTACATCTTCTATTTTACAACACATACACAGAACAATGAATGAGCCGCAGACCAGTAATAGTTCTAACAAAGGCTGCTCTGGTGGAAGTACATGTGCTGCCTGTCCCTGCTGATGACTGGTAGAAGTACATGTGCTACCTGTCCCTACTGATGACTGGTGGAAGTACATGTGCTGCCTGTCCCTACTGATGACTGGTGGAAGTACATGTGCTGCCTGTCCCTGCTGATGACTCGTGGAAGTACATGTGCTGCCTGTTCCTGCTGATGACTGGTGGAAGTACATGTGCTGCTTGTCCCTACTGATGACTGGTGGAAGTACATGTGCTGCCTGACCCTGCTGATGACGGGTGGAAGTACATGTGCTGCCTGTTCCTACTGGTGGAAGTACATGTGCTGCCTGTTCCTGCTGATGACTGGTGGAAGTACATGTGCTGCTTGTCCCTGCTGATGACTGGTGGAAGTACATGTGCTGCCTGTCCCTACTGATGACGGGTGGAAGTACATGTGCTGCCTGTCCCTGCTGATGGCCATGTTGATTTACAGTATCAATTTTATCCATCTGATCAATTTGCATAAGAATTTTGGAAGTTGTGAGCACTTAAGGTGCCCAACCCCTTCGGTTATTGTTTTCAATATAAGAGGTTTGAATGAAGCATCATTCACATGCTGTAATTATCCATGCTCTGAGAGTTACATGCTGTAATTATCCATGCTCTGAGAGTTACATGCTGTAATTATCCATGCTCTGAGAGTTACAATGACCAGTGATTTGCATTTTTTGGTTTGGAGGAAAGATTTGATTATAAAGCTCTTGAACCAACCTATTGCTCTTTAGTAAAAATAAGTAGGTCATTCCTGAACACAATTCACACAGAACCAGCCAATCTGTGTGACTGCAGGCTTTATTACAGAAAATGTATACTATGGCTTTATCACATCGTATATCATGTTAGTCACAGCCTAGGATAAATGTAATTATAAATTAAGAATTAAACAAAATGTATACTATGGCTTTATTACATCGTACTGTTACCATCATCTTAGTCACAGCCTAGGATAAATGTAATTATAAATTAAGAATTAAACTATGTGTAGATAGTCAGTTACATCTATATGTTCTAGGAATCCTGCTGCAATATTTCCTGCATAGATATTGCAAAAAAGCCGTTCAATTTCCATATGAATTATCTCATGCATGACATTTAAATAAAACATTTCAACTGAATTTGTAATTTGAATTTATAATTTAAAGTTTCCATTACCAGGCGACAGAATGAACATTCTACAATGACTATGAGACCGCCTCTGTGTACAATGACTTCACAAACGTGATATACCCACCAAGCATTAATTATTTAAGGCTGTAGTCTGCTGCAGCAGAAAAATCTGTTAAACCATTAGATCAGGTTTAATGGTCTGTTCAGTCTTGTTACTTTGTTCCAAGTGATGGAGAAACCCTTTGTTCTGTATCAGGGGGATTTCTGGGACATTTCAGGAGGTGTCCCCCATCCCTATTTCATCCATCATCGACCTATCAAATTTTAAGTTTCAGTAAATTTACATTTCACAAGATTTACAGATAATGCGAGGTGAAGCATCCGATGCCAAAATGTCAATAGTCATCTCACCTTGATTTAAAAACAATATTTCCCGTCCTTATCATACAAGTCCTATGAACCTGGTGTCACTATTGTTTGTTCATTTCAATTCAACAAGCATGCATAGATTATATAACATCAAGAAAACTAGACCCTATCCAAACATTCTAGAACAGTAAAGGAAACAGCTGGTCAGATTTTTTCCTGTTACGTTACCATCAACTTGATGACCATTGATCTTGGTTTATCAAGTTGTTATGTCAGCAAACATATCATAGTATTCTTTAGTTTAAAATTTGAAGTACATGCTGAACAATAGAACAGAATAAATTTAGACCAGAAAAATGATTTAAGTAGAGTGCTGTGCCATCTCTTTGTGGTGTACCTCCAACAAAGAAGAGTTCCAATTTGTTGGAATCAAATTTCTCTGACTTTAATTTTCTTGCTTATTTACTATAGCAAAGATGTTTTTGAAAAATCAACTTGGTTCTGCTATAAAGATCTGATCCCTGCAGCTCTTGATTCTAAAGCAAGAAGCAATTATCACAGCGCCATTGGTCGTGATATTGTATAATGTTTATACTTCTCAGCAACATTACTGGAGATAATTTCAAAATGTTGTTATTCTATAAAATTACCTACAACCTATAATTGTTCTTGTAAGAATATGAAAGAAATACTTCAATTTGAAAAGAAACTAACTTAATAGAGCTAAATTATAACACAGCATGGAAATGGTGGCATGTTCTACAATATATCATTTTTGTCAGACTGCTTTCCCTACTTCAGAAAGGGAAAAATTACAGCAGCATTAATCTGACATTATGGGCGAGAAGCATGCATTTGTCCAGAGTCAAATCTGGTCCTGGTCAAACGGTCAGTTAATCAATAGTCAGTATCAATTATGGTCCTAACCAATATTCTGGGAGCAATTTGATCCCTTAGAGCTCTAACCATAGTGACTCCATCACCATGACAACCGCTGCTGTGTTGTTGCTGGGTCTCCTGTGGTTCCCGATATCAGGAGTCAACATCATCAAGTCAGATGAACATCTTAAATCAAACATTACCAACTAATGAAGTCACTTATTGTTCTATCAAATCTGACACTAAACATCACTAAAGTAAATCAATGCTTTTGTCAAATCAGATGATGAACCTCATTAAAATATTGAACATTACTAAAACAGCATTTGCTTCATGAAGCCAATGACGATGAACACTAATGAACAAAATTACATTTTTTATCAAATAATATATAAAACATTAATTTAACCATAAAATACAACTGATACATTGACAATCAATGAAGAGTTGATCATCATTAAAGACGTAATAATCACTGAAGCATTGAAAATCGTTGAAACATTGAACGTCTTTGAAGCATTGAACACAATTGAAGCACAGAACATTACTAAAGTCATTGATGTTATGAACATCATTAAATGATTGAACTTCATTAAAGCATCGAATGTCATTGAAGCAATGAACTTTACTGAACCATTGAACTTCATTGAAGCATTAAATGTCATTGAAGCAATGAACTTTACTGAACCATTGAACTTCATTGAAGCACTGAAAACAATTTAAGCCTTCATGAACATCATTAGAGCAATCATGACCACCATTTAAGCATTGAAGCCCTAAATAACATTGATGAAATGAACAACAATGAGACATTGAAAATCACTTAAGCATTGAACACAATTTCAGCATTGCATACCTCTGACGTATTGAATAATTAATAGTTTGCATCAGTGTTCATATAAACAATACAACACAAAGATATCTGAAGGCCTACGTCATAGCTTCCATATGTGTTTCTACTCATGAATTTTAATGAATATTGAAAAGGATTTTGAGTCCATGGACATTGAAAAAAAAAGTACTGGTACATTACTGCAATAAAGGTTTAATTGGTATGGAATTATAACAACTGTACCAACATGAGTCAAACCATTCATCCATACAGAAATTTCATCAGTGAGTTCTCAAGTGCACGGTGTCACGCTATCAAACTGATATCAAGGCAAATGAAAAATCGTGTTGGAAATGACATTTAATATTCAATAAAAAAATATGCAACCTTTTACTTGATCAGGGACTGAATTTTTTTAAAAACAGACAAAATGCTGATTCAGATTGATGATCCAACCCTGGCATTATGATAGACACGGTCGTATACTCACAGGCTATTCTATTTCACAGAAAATAATTGATTTCTAGCTGAACTGGCAACTACAGGCTACAACAAGTATTGTCATATAAACTATGATGATGATGAATATTTATTTGCCATGCATTCCATACAGACAATTATCTATAGAACACAGACTAATGCTTTATGTATAGAGCTCTGTAATGCTATCAGACCTACAGACAAAGCAAACAATTTCTGTCACAATTTCTACTAATTTTATCTAATTAATGCTCACATGTACTTTATACTGTAACTAGAACACTGACAGGTCAGCGAGTATCTCCTGGACCCCACCATATGCTTGGTCATACATCCAACCCCACCAATCCTCATTAGTATTATTTTAGTAACAGTGTCCTTGAATTTGATAGTGACATGGAAACTTTTCAGACACCTTTTGCACATTTAAATTAAATATCACATTGCATTACGTTGTCAAAGTTTTAAAAGATTATTATTTTGAATTCCAAAACAAGGACCTATTCCCCCATAGTCTATTTTTAGTAAGAATGACCTTGACTTTGAAATCTTTTTAAACCCTTTTGCACATCTACATATTGTAGTGTCTCACCATGTCAAATTTAAAAAGACAGATCTCTAGGAATCAAAGATAATCTCTGGAAAAGGAAGTGCTGTCGGACTGACAGATGGACATACACTTGATTACTGTAAGGCACCTGCATCTCCAGTACAGGGCCCTTATAATTAAAGGTGTTGACTGGTAGGAAACAGGATCAGTTGAGGACATCTTATACATTTCTCTTTTACTCAGAGAATGCAATGATGTGACCAAAACTATTACTGACTCTTATTCTGCCATTGCCAGTGTCTTGGCATGGAAGACAGGAAGTGAACATTGCTCTCATCTTTGTCTGCTTTGATCAGAGGTTTGGACTTAACAGACCTCAAAATCAGACAGCTAGATAAGCAATGAAAGCTGAGATGATCTGTCTTTCATATGATACTATGGATGAAAGGGGTGCATGGTCATGGGACGTGGCCCTTGCTACAACAGAGTATTTCTGACTGGCTCTTCTTGTCAGGAAATGATGTCTGCTGCCGTCTGTTTGGTCAGACTACTCTCACTGACGTTTACCTGAGGTCTTTGGCATCGGTTTCTGATGACTTGTCAGAGACAGTAATTGCTCCATCCTTGAAGATTCCTCCCTTACTGAAATAACAAGAAGAATCTCTTGGGGCGGTTTGGGTGACCCAGTCTGTGACCCAGTCTGTGACTGATTCTAGTTTGAGTCAGTTTATTCTATATAATTTTCCATGACTTGCAATCAGTCTGTCCAACTAACTGTCTGTCTATCCATTTTATTGGCTTTGGATATATTTATTGCCTTTTTATTTGCTTCATAGTGAAGTTTTTGCCCTTTGGTAAATTCCCCCACCATGAATGATTCTGCTGGAATGTGTTAGCCTCAATGAAATTATTTAATTAAGGATTTCCTTCATAAAACCAAATTTCATGTCATAATATATCACTTTAAGGGGTAATTTGCATTCCTCTTTTTCCTCTTCATCCTGTTCGTCAGGTTCCATTTAAACAAAACAAACTTTGTCCTTCATACTAATAGGATTTCAATGATCTGTCACCTGATCTTTAAATTAAATTAGGAAGTAGATAATAAGAGTTGCTAAACAGTCCAAAACAAGAGGCCAGAGGGCCTGTATCGCTCACCTGGATATCTAAGCAATCATGGCAAAATATTCTCCAAATAACATCCAAGGGAATGGGCCAGATCCTTGTAGCATATCTGTATAAGATTGTTCATGCCCAGCAATTTTAGGTATGGTTATGGGGTGGGGATCTCGACTGTTTCCAAGGTGTGACTCAGAAACTAGGTCCCTTGGGTTGTGGCCAGACCCCAGAATCGATTACAATATCATGACTGCATTCGTCTCGTTATGGCCAGCATTTGTATACATAGTTTTGGGGTGTGGATCTCAACCGTTTTAAAGTTATGACCCAGGGGTTAAGTCTGCAAGGGTGGGCAGACCCCAGGGTCAATTCTAATATTATGACTGCATTCGTCTCTTTATGCCCAACAATTGTATATATAGTTTTGGGGTGGGGATCT
>JAUMHH010155446.1:0-18509 GCA_032359455.1 Chlamys rubida | reverse complement strand
TTAGTAGTTTCTTACAAAAATGTAAATGTACATGTTCTATCTCTGGAGCTTTGTGCATACACCAAATTTCACTTGCATAGAAAAGGATACTGCTTACATATGTATCGAAAAGGTGGAGCATAGTTTTTACATTTAAGTTTAATGAAGAACACTTTGAAAATAATGCAAACATAGCTTTTCGTCCTTGGCTAGCTAATTGTTTTTGGATAGAAGTGAATTTATTGTTGTAATTTAAAATAACACCTAGGTAAGGAAATTGATCCACACATTCAACTTTACTTCCTTTGTAATACCATTTTTCATCATTATGTAATCTTCCACCTTTTCTAAAAACTACAATTTTTGTTTTTTCAGCATTTACAGTTAAATTCCATTCAGTACAATAATTTTCTAAATTATCAAGCATATCTTGGAGACCTTCTACAGTCTCGGAGAATAATACTAGATCATCAGCATATAGCATCAGATATAAACTGAGTTCCTCAAACTCATAACTACCCTTGCAATTTTGTATAAAATATGATTCAAAATCATTTATATACATAGAAAAAAATATCGGTGACAGAATTTCACCTTGTAATAATCCAACCCTGTTAAGAAAAAAATCTGATAACTTTCCATCTAATTTAACACAAGATTTAACATGAGAGTACATAGACCTTACAACTTTTAGAAGCTTTCCTCTTATACCAAGTTTTGATAGCTTATTCCATAAATTTATTCTATTTACCATATCAAATGCTTTACGAAAATCGACAAAGCAACAATACAATCTTTTCTTATTAATAAATGATTTGGATATAATAGAATGTAAACAAAATATAGCATCTACTGTACTAAGACCAGGTCTAAACCCAAATTTAGCATCAGTTATTACATCATATGTTTCATATCTAACCCACAACCTAACCACTATGATAAGCCACAGATTATGTTTAAAATAACATCTTCATCGGTCTCCATAGAAGAACTCAGAAATTAAAATCAGTGTGATTGTATTTGCCGGAAAAGTTTCTTCTTACATGTACAAACATTGTATATCATTTAAGCCATCTTAAGTGAACACATATAATTCTATATATTTCAACATTTGTTTACCCTCACAACGTACAGGTGTACATATCTAAGAACGTCAATTTATAAACAAAATAAATTACGAGGTCTGGATTTTATGTTTTAATATTGACTCTTAAGCGTGGTACCACATTGATACAGCTTGACCCTTCGTCCTCCATGCCACACCCTTCCCTTACGTAATCTGTACGTCATGTTCATAGTCTCTCCGTGGGATAATCTTGCTAAATATATAGCTGTACAAAATCTATTTAAGACATTGACGTTTTGTGTGGGTTTGTAAACGACCTCCTGCGTAAGGGGTAATCCTTGCTAAATATAACACTATACAAAACTATCACAGACATCGACGACGTTCTGTGTGGGATTGTGGACGATCTGAGCTAATCCCCCTCCCTCCTCCTCCTCCTCCTCCTCCCCCTCCCTCTGTCTCCTCAGTCCCACCGGTAACCTTTAATCCAACATAAAGTGTTATGTACACCTCCGGAGACGGCGTTGTATACGCTGATGTACAGATATAACAGCAGTATTTGGATCACGGGCGCTGATTGCACTAGTCAAGAGCGCATTGTACATTATTGATTTACCCGTCCTTCCCATATAAGACGCAAACCTCTATTTATAGCACGGCAAGCAGACTAGCACAAGTCTTCCATATTTGGCGTCTGGACTGAAGCGAGTGACAATGACGTCAGAGATTTGTGGGTAGAAGAGTACCACATACGTCATTGTAAAATCTCTTCCGCGTGGTCGAAGATCACGTTGAAGCAGCACCTGAAGCTGTGGCGATCGAACTGATCGGGATGATAACAATCTACTATTAATTAAGAGCTGCAATGTGTGTCATAATAATATTTATAGCGATTGAATATTTCAAATGTGTTTTATAAACACGTATTCAAAAATATTTTCCAAATATATGCAACGTCTCAATTACGAAAGAAATCAAGAGTGTCCGCAGGTTACCTGAATAACCCTGGTGTTAGCGGAAGCTACCAGCGCGTAATTGCAGGCTCCTATGCCCCATCGCAGGTGTGTAACAAAATATGAACACCAAAATACTATTTTCATTGTAACATATATTTGACGGAGTATTTGCTTTACTGATTAGTATATCAAAATTGGACAACAGCTACTTTTTTCTGGACAAATCGGTAAGCTGTGGGGTGAGGTTAAAATCGCATTTATTTCCAACATTAAGTGGCTTTGATATTGTTACAGCATTGTGTTGAGACACAATATTAATACTGCGGATTATATTCATCTATCTGTATCAGAAAACGTACTGGATTCATTATTTATATTTTTGTCCGTTCATCTTCAGTGGCCAGCCATTACTAACTAGGTCACGAAGTGTACGATTATTCTCCCCAGTAAACCTGTCCGTTTAGATCATTCTTCCTGCTTCCGATCTCATATATGTTTGTGATTTAGATCTAGGTTAATTTTGAAGTAGGGAAGTATTTGTGTATTTCTAGTGGACCCCCAGTCCACTTGTAATCGTAGCCCGGCGAGCCTTCTTACCATTTCCTGTGCTGCCCGGTCTGCGAATGGCTTCTCGGCTACTGAGACCGGAACATATTAAATTCGATACAATGTAAATGAAATGTTATTTTTACTTGCCCTACATCGCGAGAACACCTACTCGTGGTGTGTGAAATATCAGTTTTCTGTTTTAGACTGATAATTTGACGCCGATAATAGGACTAACCACTTGAATAGGTAGGGAACACGTAACGGGTTGTCGTCAGGTTTCTTACGGCCGACACGCCCACTCGACATGGACTTTATTTTTATAATCACCCACATCACGCCTTTTATCGTAACGCGGTGACCGACAGCAGCATGTCAAATAGTTACTTGACAAACGACGTACTTAAACACACAAAAAAACTATTTGCAACAAACGTAATTAGGTACAAAAATAGCTTGAAAAACAACGGATTTTTATACCTAATATATAGTTACAAATCAGGCTAAAGTTTTTCAATTAAATAATTTCTTTGAAAAAAACCATAAACACAATAATTGATCAATAGATAGGACCAATGATTGAATACGAATCAGCACGTCATCGCTCCTAATTGGCAAAGGTTTGAAATCTGGCGTTACACATTTTCAAAGGACGTCCTAAGTACAAATGAACAAGCAAGTAACAAAAAGCTTAAATCACTTTATTTATTAAAACTACAGGAACGTGTGCTGGTACCGTTTATATAACTAGGCCAAAGAAACCATGTGTTCGCAGATTTTGCCATAAAGATAAGCCATCGTCCCTGTACACAATGCAGTGATTGTACTCGTGGAGTTAATTGACTCTCGTTGCAGAACCTAGGGACATTAAACCGATATAAACGAGTCACTGGGCCTATATCGCTCACATGGTACAATTAGGTTGGCAAGATATGTTTATACATTCGGACATGAATAGCATTATATAAGTGTGAAAAGTTATTACAATGTAGTACGCGTGCTCGACACAATAGGTATTCCTAAATGATGTCATACACATCCAAATACCTGATGATGCACCGGTTAATTAAACATTTTCGCTTTCTAGAAACACTTTAAACAAACGAAGTAAGGCGGCAAGATATTTAAGAAAATAAATATTACAATTCGAAGCAGAAAGCATAACAAAGTTGACGGTTACACCATATGGCTAGTTCAGTGGAGAAAATGATAGTCCATGTCTGAAATGACCGAAAACGTATGTACAGTTAAAGGGAGAATGCGGCTATAACACTATCACTTACACAGCGTATTGACAACGTTCAGTCATGAATTTTGAAAGTATGCATAAAAATTGAAATTGTTTAATTTATGTTAAAATTTACATTTAAGGTAACAGTTGTGTTAGCTTGCTTGGTGCGTTGTATATTTATGTGACAATGTAACAGGTGTATTAATTGACACGTTGGTTTGTCAGACTGTATAAATTAGATTCTGTCAGATTGATAGGAAACCCCAAGGGAAGGAAGAATTTGTATTTTGTGTAATGAAAAATCGGAGACGAATTTCATTATCTGTATCCATGTCCACAAATTTTGTTTTCCTAATAAGGGGGAAACCTCCTGATTCTGCTCTGGGAATCCTGCATCTTATAGAAACTCCAGTATGTTTACAAAATGTCATGTGTATAAGTCATAAAGGAGCAACAGTTTACTCCTAAAACGACCAGAATACTCCAGCAATGAGGACCAGAATACTCCAGCAACGAGGAAATGTGAAAGTGGGATAAAACATGCTCATTGCATAATGAAAGGGTTGTACTCCTGTCATCATGCCTTGAACTTCTTACTTATTTTAATTTATGTTTATATTTTTAAAACTTTATCTAATATAACATTATGTATTCACCATTAGGAAATTTATGACTATGTACTTGCGTACCACGGGATTTTTTGCTATGTCACGGTAAAGTTATGTAAAACGTTTTTAAGAAAATACAACGTTTGTGTCCTTATGTCTTAGAGAACTAGTAGAAGTACGATCTGTTACCAAACATGTTCACTACATTATACATTCAGCATTCCGGATCCCTGCCGCGCTGTACTGTAGTTTTTATTCGTATTCACAGTAAAATCTCCTTCATGTCGTTTTGGATAGTAATTGTAACACAGTTGGACCAGGGCAGCTTCGTTCATCAGGTAGCTCAGTCGGTTAGAGCGCTAGTACAACAATCTGGAGTCCTTGGTTCGAATCCCGGGCTGGCACCGCTAAATGTTTAGAACACTATTTTCGATCATATTTTGTTTATTTCATCTCAATTATTTTTCATAAAAGTTCCGCAAGGGAAATGATTTATCGAAGCAATTGTCATTTCAGAAAAAACAGTTTCCAATACTTAGTTAGAGCTTTTGGCAGTGGTTCGGGGACCCTTAATGTCACGTGCTCAAATATCCTTGAAGTTTCGTAATTGTATCGACTGATGATCTAATAATTTGTTATATCTTACTATGTAAGATTGTATGTACATGCTAGGTTAATGATGTCATGTCGTGACACGCTCTTGTTACACTCGAAATTCTTGTCATAGTATAAGTAAAACTGTCTAAAAATAAAAACCTTTGAAATCTGACAAACCCTGGCTGAAGTTCAAGTCTTTGCACATTCTTTAATTCTTTATAAAGTAATTGATATCACACCTGATAGATCAGAACAAAGTTAATAGTCAGATATGCTTCAAAGATTGCGGTGTGTTTATCATCATTTTTTAATGCTACATTAACACCTTTTTACCTGGGTTGTTTTCGATGATGAGGTAAATATGTCGTTATTAACAACTTATTGGGCTTAATTGTCTAAAATATTTAAATATAGACAAGCTATGTTTTGACAGGCGGCTGTCGACTATCGTATACAAGGTTACAGGTAGTAAGATGTGGCAATAATCTAGAACTAATTTACAAAGTGACATGTGTATTAAACCGTCTTAACTTATAGGAATAAGTGATATGTGGACAGTTAAATGACATTCTGTCATCAGTAGCTTGGCCGGTAAATACGTCCTATCTAAGTGATACCTTTACCTGTACGTGTGTAACATCCTATATATACACCTTTAATAAAGCAGGATATTCACCTGTCACCTCAGGGCTTTTTACCTGGTCTACTAAGATGGGGGTCACGAGGTCAGTGTCCCAGGCCTTCCCAAGTGGTTGACTGTGCCCACAGATGCTATCAGCATGCACCTATCAGCGGTCTACAGACCACGTGCTCTCCAATAAACATGTAATTAACACTTGTACATCCGATGGCAGATCCTTGGGGTAGATGAGAGTGGAGGGCATACTTTTATCTAAATTGTATTGATTAATGTATATATTATTTGGATTGATTGTATGAATTGTATATCTATGTACTGTAAAGCACTTTAGAGTGGCTTATTCTAGATAGGGCGCTGTATCAAATGTTGTATATTTATTTATTATCATTACCTTAACAAATAGTGGTTGAAATGAATATATGTGAATACGATGGAGGTTGAAATTGATGTGTCAACACAACGAAGGTTAAATTTAATATATATATTAACACAATTGAGGTTGAAATTAATGTGCCAACACAATGAAGGTTAAAAGTAATGTTACAACACTAAGAAGGTTAAAATTAATGCTACAACACTAAGAAGGTTAAAATTACTGTGTCAACCCAATGAAGGTTAAAATTACTGTGTTAACCCAATGAAGGTTAAAATTAATGTGTTAACACAATGAAGGTTAAAGTTAATGTGTAAACACAATGAAGGTTAAAATTAATGTGTAAACACAATGAATGTAAATGTATATGGAGTTTGAAACGTTCTTAACTCAGTGGTTGGGGAAATCTTTGTCTTAACGCAATGGAGAAAGAAATGCTTGTTATAAATTCAATGCAGGTGAAATTTATATGTAAACACAACAAAGGATTAACTTTATGTTTTAGAGATTGAAATTGCTTTTTTGTCCGTCAATGGAGATTTAGAATTTTATATCTTACATAGTCGAGTTTGAGCAAATCTTGGAATGCTTCTGTGGTAAACAAAGAGCTTAACAGATTAGATGAAGATTCGACATTTGACATACACATTAAGTAATCACACCCGTAAATGCATACACGTTTTGTTAATTGTTTACATTTGAGATTAAATCAGCCATAATAGATGAGTGTACACTATGTAAGTTGGGTATAAGTAAATATGTTATTTACATGACGTAACTTAGCCTACTAGGTGTTTACAACCTCCCCCTCCTTCAGACCCTCATTATATATCACCGCTCTACACTGGACCACTTGAGGGGGTGACCTGGAGCCGACAACACACGTAGTATTACATACGATTTATTTCTATAACACTATAAATACGTGCTACGTCAGCGCTATAACTAGTAACACTCGTCCGTGATAAAAACCACGGGTCGATATAGCATTTATCTTTATCTATTAATAGTTCTTTTACAATTTGATTGTTTTCAATGCTTATCTCATTCTAATTTTAAATCCTACCATATAAAAAAAAAATCCAACAGCGCACTATAACTCAAATAAAAACCACATATCTGCCATAATCTGACGAGTTATCTGTAGCACGCAAACTCTTGACCTTGACTATCATAAGGTCAAACGTTTTCACATGACCAAAATAGGCAAACACATTATATTTCCCGTATTTGGCATTTAACTGTAAGAGAAGTCCTAGTTCCCCTGAACTTTTCTTTCTACAGAGGATTACACAATATTGTGAAAGAAAATTGGCGAATAGGTTTTCTCAAGAGAAGAATGTTGGTGTGGGTATTTACAACTTCCGGTGTGGGTATTTACAACTTCCGGTGACATCACCCATTAGCCTCGACAAGAGAAATTTTCACTTCAAAAATATACCAATCATAATGATATAAATATATTGTTTACCTAATATCAAAACCACTGATTACGTGATAGTAAACACGTAAACAATGTCGGCCTTCCTGGTATATTATCAGAGCGTTACCCACAGTCATAATACAATGTACTAATTACACGGTAATGAAGTAGATCTACCAGGTGATCAACAAGATAAACAGTGGAAATAATATATAACATTTATATAGCGTCCTTTATCATTGTCAAGTCGCTTTACACTACATGTGTATTAATCGTTCTAGAATTACAACATACAAACGGCACATGCCTTTTTTTATTCAATTCAATTTGCAATAGGCAACAAATGCCTTTGTGCATTACACACATTTAAACATGGCAATGACATGATGGCAATAATAAATACATATTTGCTCTCAAATATTGAGGACATTTGCATAAGGTTTATAGCAGCAAAATAACACACATTCACAAGGAACATATTCATTCACAATAGTAAGCATGACTCTACACTATAGAATTAGCAAGCACATCGTTGTTTTGCGTATGAAGGAGGAGACATGTTTTCTAAAGATGTTTAAACTGTTACATTGAATATGAAATCAACGCTACCTTGATAATAAACACACCATATTGAGATTTATAAAATAGTTTAGTGATATTTTTATTACAAAAAAATAACTTTTCAAAAACTGAGAACAAATTTAGAGTAAGTTGCCATCTTACCTCAACAGACTACCAAAGGGGTCTATATTTTATACTTCTTATAAAACTTGTCATATACAAAATATATCTACAGAATTATATCTATTTCATTTGCGAACGATTACTATAATTTTGGAACATGTTAAATAAAGAAAGTGAACAATCTCAGGACAAATTTAATGCGGGGAAATAGATTGATAAAGTCTTACAATTGAAGACATTTTAACCGTGTTCGATAAATAAACCCCTTTTTAGACAGTCATATATATATATGAAAAAAATCAGTTGATCTTTAGAGATACTGATGTGTAAATAATAATTCCGGGAACATAGACAAACCACCGTGGGTTCCGATCGCGAGGTCCAATTATGACACCAGGATCAATCACCTGAAACAGGTTGAAAATAAAGTATTTATATACACAGTGGAAACAATTATGTAATATCAAAACTGAAAATAAAATATCTACTAGGTATTTCCTGGAAGTAAAATTTTTAAAAGTAATTTCTCATTGTAAAATACAATTTTATTACAATACCCTAAGTACAAGTCATATTTAAGCGTAGATCAGTATCATAGTAATTTGCAATCCGATTTAAATAAGCTTGACAGATTGTATATATATATTTTAGTCGATTTTATTTATTAAAGGAGAGTAGCATGAGTCAGTTCCGGATAAAGTATCCGGAAACCATCGTTTATAGTCGGAGTACGGAAGTCATGTGCAAACTCTCAATATGACAAATTGTCATGTACAGTTACACGGTCTAATAAGTGTCGTATAACGTACAAAAGAAATATCTGAATACAAGTGTACCATACCAATCAATAATCCTTACCCACAAAAAATGATTGAAAATAAGAATTTCCCACAAAAATGATTGAAAATAAGTATTACCAACAAAAACTATTGAAAACAAGTATAAAACACAAAAAGTTATTAAAGTCTTACCCACAACAATGATTGAAAAGGTTTATTATCAACAAAAAATGATTGTTAAACTCGTCAACCGATGATAGAAAATATGTATTAGGTAAACCAGGGACATTATACGTCCCTGGGTAAACCAATGATTGAAAGTAAGTATAACCCATTAAGCAATTATTGAAAACATGTATAACCCGTAATAAAAGGATTGAAAAAAAGTGTAACTCAAAACGAACATTCAATAAAAGCTTTTCTCACAACGTAAAAATATTATTTTTTAAGCATAGAAATTCGATGTTAGACAGCCAAAGTAAAACGTGCGTATTTTGAACAGACATGTTGTATAGTGTACTGCACTCTGCATACTGTTACCTAACCCGGAAGTCGGCTGATAGTTTACTGTATACTGTTACCTAACCCGGAAGTCGGCTGATAGTTTCACGGTAAACAATCATTTCCATTAATTGTCATCTTATACAGAAACGACTTCATCAGAAAACTGCCGCACGCCCTTTTCCCTAAATACATTATGGTTTTAAGTAGTTTGTCACGCGCCAGTGATGCAACGAAACGACCATTTCCGGATATTTGTCACAAGTGTTCCTGTATGCCATCATCAACTTTTACGAAAACATTCTTGAATATTTTCCGATAACGTCATCATTCACCGACCTAGATTTAAAAGGTACACTTTTAGACACATGCCTTGTCCAATTACACGTGTGTTATATATAGACAGAGACGCCGACGCATTATCTACACCCTATAAATAGACATCAACACATTTAACGCACTCTCCACGTACTCCTCCTGTCATCTCCAACTATGGTCAGACACAGGAAGTTGACATTACGGATAAAATGCATGACCTTTTTACGAGCTTTCCTGAGACTACGTGACGTCACTGTGTGTCAATTGAAATGCAAAGCTTTTAGTGAAATTCGCTTTGATTTCATAAACATCCGGGAAGAATGTTGAGAGTGTCGTAACCGAGAAACGCTTGAAATGACAGATATCACCAGGGTTTCAAGGTTATCTGAGACGTTGATCAGAAAGACACAGTAATCATATGTACATCATAAGACGAAAACAAGCCAACTCTTTGTCTTTTATTTTCTCAGCACACACGCCATTGCGCTAAGATCAATGTTTGTGTCACTTAAGTATTTACCTTTGTGCTTCTGTATCATGGATCGTTATTGACATAAATATATATATTTACTCGTTTAATACATGGACGGATTTACTGGAACCTCGCGAGAGTGGATTTCTCCCCAACCGTGCACTGAACACCACTTATCTTATTATGTGTGAACGCAGCGATATGTTAAAATCGCAGAATGCTTACCGAGAAAACAACACCGCCTCGAAAAATTGCCGTGTGTACAGTAGTTTTAGGAGCGGTCCAGATGACAGGTTCGCGATGTTTCCGGAACTTCTCGTTACCCTAGATACAATTAATTAAACAGTTCTAACTCGTTACGTACAGCTTGGTGAAGAAGATACGGCACTCCATAGATGTGGAAAGGAGTTCGAATCTGACAGGAAAACTATTTGCAGTTCAAAAGAGAGAAAAGGAGAGAGACGAGGGAGATAAAACGTTGACATGACAACACCTATATTATGTTCTAACTACCGCACGGCAACACACAAAGGTGTGTCAAATATCTCAAGGCCACATTGTATGCTGAATTTCTCACAGCAACAATCAGATACACGCTTATGCTAAACCTATCAAGGCGCCACTCGTACGTGCTAAACCTCTCATGGCAACACCACAATGTGTGCTAAATTTCTCACAGCAACAATCGTGGATGTGCTAAACCTGACAAGGCAACACTTCAGTATGTGATTTCTGAGGACATCACTCTGAAACATTTGCTAGACGTTTCGAACCAACACTAAAATGAACGATGCAGACAACAATACGAATATACGACAACATCTATCGCATGTTATACATTTCAAGGGTAAAATTGGCTAATTTCACAACGCAAAAATCAAAGCATGCTCACAGCAATAGCCAAAAGTGCATTAAAGTCATCAAGGATGCACTCAAATTCTTTTTAAATTTTCTCGTTGTTCACTTATAGCAAATAGATTTGCAAACACCAAATATAGAGCGTTGCATGTCTATAGGATTCCCACAAAATCACGTTCTCAATTAGAAAATACTATATATACTTATCCAATATTAATAATTCTACTACAGAAAAAATACTAAAACATGGAATATGATTAACAGAGGTATGAAAATAAAGGACAGGTGCGCTGCTTTAGTTGTTGACAGTAATTTCTGAGTGATGTCATTTTGTTACATGTCTAATTCTAACAAGACATGCCTTTTTTATGTGAAAATTATATAAATCTAAACACCAAACAGGATTCAGATAAAACGCATGTAAGGTACATGTAATTGATGCCCTTTTATACAAACATTTAACGACATATTTTTAATACAGTCCGCATACGTAATTTCCTTTTGACTCACATACGCTTGGTACCGCGTTAGAAACATGACGATACCGTTCCCACATAGTACGCCTAGCCTTTATACCGTTTACAGAAGCAAAAAGAAAAAAAACATCTGATATCATAACAATCATGTATAATAATGGTCCCTTGATTAATAGTTATTTACAATATCATCACATAAAAATCGTAAATCCTGTTTGACCCAGTTATATACCTTAACATGGGGTGATAAGTTAGGCGACCAGAACGTCGATTGTTCAGCAATATTACAGGTATTATTTACTGCAGGTGGAAAGAAGTAAAACGCCATCTTCGTTCTTTGTTTACGGCTAATGATGAATTCATTCTTGAAATGTGCTAAACAAACTTGATATAGTGGACTTGGCATTCCTTGGGGTGACTGATGTAGGCTGAGAGAGATGTCGGCACAATGTAGGGCCTACACTAAAATATGGCGAAGTCGGACGAGGATGGATTGTTGCTCTTTCTCTTGCCATACGAAGCGGGACGATGGGCATCCTTTTTACTTATCGACCAATTAAGAACATGGCAATTATAATCGATGTTAGCTTCAATGTGCAGATAGCCTGCTAAATTCGTTAAGACGCCACATGATACACGATTAAAGAGTTTTGTTAAGAGACAATACCTTTCATTCCCCAAAGTCTTCCGCCTTAAAAAATTAAAAACAAATTTGTCTTGTCTTGAATTCGACCATGTTTACTTACCGGTACAGCTAATTAAAAAGAATATTTTTTTGTCTCGTTTTGAATTCGCTTTCTCATTCAACGTCAATTTGTGCGAAAAATATCATGTCTTCTTTATCTTTTCTCTACGTTTCCCGTAACTCTAGAGATCCCAAGTCACATCCAAGTGCGCTCTGAATTCCTGTATGTAGCTCGTGTCTCTTGAGTTTCCCTTTCACCTCAAAGTCCGTTCTTCAAGTCGGCTGTGTTACAAAAGCTCCCTCGGGGGAATATAGCCCTAGTTTATTATTCCCCTTGTCCCTGTCAGCCATTGTGTTCCCCACATTGCTGTCCCCGTCATAACCCCTTATCCATTGTGGTATGTATTTTGTTCTTGTTGCATATCTTGGTTTCAACCTGTTACTTCCAGTTCACATCACACAGACATGCAAGGATGATAATTGTACCACACTATAAGATATAAAGGAGTTTAAATCAATTCGTCCATCCATGCTGTACAGATATAGTTCCATGAATGTGACCACATGAAATTCCCCATCAGGATGTTGTGGATGTAGTCGTTAGTTGCGACCCTGTCGTGCAGCATCCGGTCTACGGACATCAGAATTAGTCCTCGGTGGTGGTCTAAATGTCGTACAGCGTATCAACCTTTAGAGGGACAACTGGGACTAAGGTAAGGACAACTGGGACTAAGGTAATGTTGGAGACGTGCCTTGGTATCCGACGTAGCATTTTACTAGACGTTAGCTCAACGAAGTTGCAGCTTGACCAGATAGGTTAATAGGTTTAGCTTGTAAGACAATATCCTAAAGAGCATTCGGCGCTATAAAATAGACACAAATCAACACTCTACGAACAGATTACAATGCCTAGATCTCATATCAATTAATTCTAAAATGGGTTTATTGGTGAAAAGAATATTTACAGTACAAAACGTAAACATTGGCGTGAATTAGCATATGGATAACCAAGATAATAGTTTTCACAATGATTTCATTTTAGCAAAGTTTATGGTATAAAAAGAAGGCTAAAGCAATCTTCTCCGAACTTCAAACTCGTTTATGTACGTACAACAACACTGCGGAAGGATTTCAGGACCCGGAGATACGAGCCGGAACAATGACTGAATGAGGGGTACATGTCCATCGCTGATTTACCGAGTGCCCATTGTCGGTGTCTGTAGACGGGAAACATGGCCAAGTGTATGTGAACATTTCCAGCCACTTTGTAACAGTCTATACATACATATCCGCACAACAACGGACGACCAGCATCAAAATATGCCTTCTACTTCATTCAAGAAATATTAATACTTCCCACATGTTGGTATTTCCTCCTCCCCCTCCCCCATCCCCCGCCGTCTCTCGTCTTATCGTTGATGATCAGAGTAACACGGCGGTACAAAGACTAAGTAAAGCTTTGCTCCAAATCTTGTTAGACCGCAACCGTACCAATTAATAAAACCTGTCTTTATTTGTTTATCTTTTATTTTATTTTAGAAGATTAGTACACATTTCAATTGCTTGAGCATCAGGAACAAACCTTTTGAATTCTGTAATCATAAATTGTTAATCAATTCTCGAGTGATGTAAAAACTCATTTAGTCTTATTTGCAAAATCTGGAAATGCAAGATGTGGCCAATTTCTGTGTGGTTGCTGTCAAGGCCTAAGGATTTTTTATGTAAATACTTCCGACGTCCGTCTCACGCGAGTCGATGTAACGGCTATCAAACACCCAAAACACAAACATCTGACGTCGTCGTTATGGGGTGTTGGCACCGACAAAACTTAAACTGTCATTCAAACCTATCTGTGTAGACCAGCGTGTGGGTCCGGACCTCGGAGAGGATACAGCAGGGTTGAGTTAAATCTCTATAGAAGGGCCATGTCACTTTCGGTTTTATTTAGGATATTTTGGAGAGTGATTTATCCACTTCTGTAGCCTGCGGTAACTTAATTTTCGTTCAGTTAGATCCTAACACCAGTGTACTGTTTAATAACATTGATCTTTAAAAGGCAGGTAAAACTCATAATATATGTATACAAGTGTTTATGCTCACCGAGAAAAAAATGAAAACATCAAAACAACATGGCAAGGCAAACACTGACTCAAGCCTCATATCCGTTAAACTATATACAATTAATTTTAATAAAGAAGGGAACATATCTATAAATCTCGCCCGAACTTATTTATTTGTGTCTTAAAATGTATCAAATAATTACAATCTCTATTTAGAATGGACGATATTGGTATAATCTTGTGTAACTGTATGAAAGACCTACTCAGCAAATTGATTCTCTGACGTTTAACGCTAATCATCCCCGTCAGCAGTTCTCGTTTAAGCTTTAATTTTCTCTGTTGTCAGAGCTACAAATGTACAGGAGACCTCCATATTTCCTTTCTATTTTATTTTAATAATTCAGTGTGTTTTCCTAGTGTGTATAGCATGTCGTTGGACAATACGTTATCGCACCATTACGAATTGTTTACGTATTGATAACGTATTGGTAAGTGAACATTGTTAGTGTCTACTCCCAACCCCACTGTTATAATAGAGCGTGTTTAAAATAAAATAATGGCCCCAGACACGCGAGCAATAAAGTAACAACGAAGTGTATTGTTGCTTGATGTGACTCGGCTAAGATTATAAACAGCCACACTGTCTTGTAACCTAAACCGGTTTCGTTCCATTGCTCCCGGTAGACGGCGTTGTCAAGGAATCTTATAGAACAAAACATACGAAACAATGTGATGAGATTGGTCAGATCGACCCCTTGATCTGTATAGGATCCCTAACACTTTAGGTGCTGTAGTGAGCCGAGGCGGATTTCTGACTGTGGAATACTAACTAAATTCAAGATATTTTCCAGTATTCTTCCTGTCACGGGAAGAATCTAAAACGCTTATGTGACATTTTATAAGGAATTTTATAACTTTCTTATAAAAATAAGCTTTATGAATATCAGCTGAATTTATCTCACATGCTAATACACTTACACGTGCATGCATACATATGAACGCACTTTTAGATACGAGTGTACACAAGAAAAATACTTGCTGACATAGATCCATTTTTTCAGAGTGGTGATATTCCATTTGTATGTTATTGGTATAAATTCGTGCTAGCGTAGAATATGCTTTATTAGAATGTGGAAAAGATAAACCTGCAAATGTAATTCAATTACAAGAATGAGCTGAAATGTTGATCCGGAGGTTGATGTATGAGGCATCGCATGTTCAAAAGGACTGCTTTGGCTTATCAGCTGTCGTGCTAGAACGCGCCACGACTCGACTCCTCTCAAATTACAGTAACCGATATACCAACGTCCTGAGTGTCATATATACCGAATTCAACAATACACATAATTTGATACAGTTGAAAAGAAAAATTTAAACATTTTTATTGTCTGCGAGCGGCTGACAAAATTTATATTGAAGTTAATATACGATTTACACGGAACAAACCCCCTCGTCAGACTGCAAACTTAAGCTAGACACCGCGGGGGATTTATCTGTATTACTTCACGGGTTTAAAGGCCCAGAATCGATTACGTCTAGCTGGAGTAGCTGGTCTATAGAGTTCTAACTTTCATTCTATACACAACCCACCTTCTGATGAATATCTCTTGCTCATGATTTGTTATAAATGTAGAATAAAAAATGCATTTTAAAACCGTGTTAAAACCATGTCGCTATACATTTTAGCGCCGAAGTCCTGGTAAGTGCCTGACTGCGCGCGCCATTTACCGATTTGACTGACGAGGGGTTGGACCTCCCGGCTGTATTGAAAGCCGAAGAGGAGGGGACGTTCGAGATTAATGCTCTGCCATTCAGCAATGATGACGTAGATATTCACGACGGAGGATTTTATACCCTTTTTATTCAAGACAGCTTAAAAATAACAATGATCTGCAACGCGTGTGCATAAAATGATGGCGCTTAGCTACCTCCGCGATACAGATTTACAGACGAGGAGTGAACTCGGGTGTGACATGCAATATTCGGAGCTTTTGTAACAGTTGATCTGTATAAACTGAAAACCTGTCTTATCCGAACGGGAAGCTTTGTTGTTATCGCATTTGGTTCAGATACCGTGTAAACACGAACGTGATGTCGATATACCACTTAAATATTTTGTGTTTGTCGTCACTGAACAAAATAAAAATTACCTGTGAAAATACACGTAGTTAGTTTACATCAAAATAACATTACTGAAAGACCACACAGTAGCAGTTCTATTTGAGATCTTACACCTAAACAATGCATACCAAAGTAGATCATAATACAATGACGATAGCAGAAATCCCTAGATGTTTGAGTCCTCTCAACAATATAAAGACAGGGTTCACATATGGTTGGGTCACTATAGGGTATCATCTCACTGACACGTCACAACCCGGACACAGTAGCAGAGAACTCTACCCAGTTACAATATACTGACGACAGGTTAACCAGAGGTGTCCAAGGAGACGCTGCCAAGAAGATTGAGGTCCTAAATATTTGCAGTGGGGGAAGCAGCCCATTTTCGTTTCTTCTATGTCCTCTACGCGTACCACAATCCTAGGGAGTTTTAAACTCCGAGACGTTGACAAAGATACCGAGGACACTGACAAGGACACTGACAAGGACAATACGAACTTGGGCAATAACAGACCCGTATGTTAATATCAACAAACCTCAGCGGCGACGGCGATGAACACCACGTACAATCCCCACAACAATAGCATTTAATGTTCTTTTGATTGAAAATAAATATTGACGCTAACCTTTCGTTCTAAAACCGTAATCTAATCTTCAGTAAATACAGAAAGATGTATATTAACCCCCTAAATATGTCATCACGTTTCTTTTAAATGTTTTCGACAACGTGGAGCTGTTTTTACTCCTGTCCTGTACCGGACGCTAAGTACAACCTATAAAGGTGACTGCGTTCATGCAGCGTTTAAACCCTATGAACCATACGTGGATTGAAATAAGTCTCCTCGTCAAATCAACCTTGTTCTTAATTGTTTGTACTGTTATGTGTTATGTGAATAACAAAATGCTTTAAAGCGAACATATGTTCATAAAATAAAACACCGGGTGAATATTTTAAAAAGTAATATATCCTTTCATAAAATTCATATTAATAATCATCAAGCAAGGCCGGTCGTTTTAGATGATACCGATTAGCATTAAGATCGATATGTTCTCTATAGCTCGCAAGCTGTTACGCTAGTGGTCGTGTATATTGATTTTAATATTACACATTGATAACATTGCTCTTAAAGTTTCACGGCTTTTGCTGAAAAGGCAAATTTGATGATAAATGGTCCATACCTGCGTTCTATACATGATAAACTGTTCACCGTGAACACAGGTTTCTGCCACAAAGCATTAGATGTGGTATTGTAGGCTATGCACGTCAGTGAAAATGGATGTCTTCTGATGGTGGCTTCTAATAGGGCCCGATTATAAAGTAAACTATACAAATTATCAAATAGATTGTTGAAGATGATTTTGATAGTGTAAGTTATCCGGCAGTTTATTGTGTGGGCTTGTATTGACGTAGTGATATCAGCTGCATGCGATGCATGTTTAAAGAGTGATACCACCTGTGTGTGTGTGAGTTAAACACCCAGTCTTTAACACACATTAGAGCGTCTAAACCAAGGGATGAACACTGGAATCTACATAATCTGGGGGCCACATTCTATCCCACGTTTTCACGTCTATCACACTACTTTACACACTCAACAATTCAAATATTGGTAAACGTGACATTTGCATCAACATTTAATGTCAATCTAGTAGCAACAGTTATGTTACAATTGTACTAACACTAAAACGTTACACCTGTACTACACTAAAACGTGACTCTAACGATAATGACATTAAAACTTTACAATTGATCAAAAATTACACGTCAAGGTTACACGTCAAGGTAACGTGTCCAGTCAAAGTAACGAGGTAACGTGCACAGCAAACGTAACCAGGTAACGTGTACAATTAACGTAATCAGGTAACGTGCACAGCTAACGTAACCAGGTAACGTGTACAATTAACGTAACCAGGTAACGTGTACAATTAACGTAACCAGGTAACGTGTACAATTAACGTAACCAGGTAACGTTTACAGTAAACGTAATCAGGTAACGTGTACAATTAACGTAACCAGGTAACGTGTACAGTAAACGTAACCAGGTAACGTGTACAATTCACGTAACCAGGTAACGTGTACAATTAACGTAACCAGGTAACGTGTACAATTAACGTAACCAGGTAACGTGTACAATT
>JAUMHH010155435.1:0-18510 GCA_032359455.1 Chlamys rubida | reverse complement strand
ATCTGTGATCTCTGAAATCGCCAAGCTGGGTTATAAACGTTTTGAGTGTACGTATGGATACTGGATACTACCTTTGGTCGGTCGTTGGGCAATGGGGCGAACTGCATTGTTCATGGTTGGAGGCTGAAATGGCATACTCCTCGCTTCCGTCAGCACCACGGCTACCATGGCGACGATTAAGGATAACAGGGTATGCATATTCACTGTAGGAGAAAGTAAATTATATTTCAGCAATGTCATATGAACAAATAAAACATCACACTTCGTATGAAATATTCTGATCCGTTCAAGAACAGTTGTTTGTGTTGCTCTGAACGTGTTACCGTTTCCGTGGAGTGTTCCACATAATATAAAATGCGCTGCACATCATACATATAGCTTTACTAATATTCAGCGCTCCACTTACTTAAAAAAAGAGCTCATAGAATGCTCCTCTTGATTACATTCATGACATTCACCTATCCACATTAGATAGGATTTTTTTGTTAAATAATCAAATAGCCTTTCAGGTAGTTATTTTGGAGCATATTTTGTTTATTTTTAATAATAATATTAATAATAATTAATAATTATAATAATATATATTATTCGTCAAATTGTCCGGTGAGCACTTGTTCTATGTCCTTATTTATCGAATCGTCGAGAACATCCAGACAGCCTACCAACCATTTTGATGGTTTCATCCGTCAGGCAAAGTAATGCACCGGATGTTTTTGGATTTCTTCACCGATTTTACCGGTGGATATAGAATCATATTTTCCCCCTTTCTCTTCATTTCAATGCAAATATTTGGTAGACGTTACCAACATACCTTACTACAAATTATCTCCCCTCGACCACGAACAAAAAAGTCAATACTTTTATGGAGCGCATTCCTGCATGTCGATGGTTTGAAAATGAATACAACTGCAGATATCTACTGCAAGCTTTGCAAGTACCAACTATAGTGGGGAAGCCATCCACAACACTTTGCTTTAGTGTCCCCTACTTAGGGTGGTCGGGTGGCTCAGTGAATAGCGCACTAATCATTTATTTCAGATTGATCATATTTTGCAAAAAAAAAAAAAAAAAGAGATTCCGGTCTAATTACTACTGTGCATTCTGTTCACTGTCATGTTATTGATTAAATCGGTAAAAGTCCAAGAATAGTCAATATTATCGTGATAGACTCTATTTTACATAGTATTACGTAACAGGCTACTTACCTTGTTTGTGTTATGTCCCGTTTATATAACCTGCGGGATGTTTTCGTCATCCTTATATACTAAGGCGGCTAACACTGCGACGGCTCCGAAACGTTGGAAAACTGAGGGACGAGGAAAACGCAGCTCAGATCTTCAAATGAGAAGAGAAATAAATAAATGAAAATAATAATAAAAAAAATGTTTTAATAATATAACATGTACAGGTACAAGCTTGAGATTTAATTGCAAAAAAAAGTCCTCACTTGTCTTGCACTTCGACATGCTGTATGTCTTATTGACAGAGAAACGTATTATCACATAATCATAATCCGGTTTTTGAAATATTAATAGTTACATAATTATACAGTATTAAAAATGGATGAATGTTTCAGAATGCTAAATAAATTACAACATTACAGTAAAATGAGTTTAAACCGACTGCTGACATCCGTTCTTAATTTTTTAAGTAAAGCTCTTAATATAATTTGTGAATTCTGATAATTTTGTATATTTTTTTTCGGTTGCGGATAAATTATCGAGAATTACCAGTGACAAAGTTACCAATTATGTCCGTTCTGTCTAGCAAAAAATGCTTGTTGATTCCGTTAAGAAGCGAAAATTAGTCAATCCATTTTTTTCAGTGGGATGTAGTTTGTCCACTGCGTCTTGTCAAGGGCAGATAATCAACTTATCGTATCGGCATACAAGGGTCGAGGGTAATAATGAGTCATATATGAGTGTATCTGTCTAATGAATATTGATTGAAACCAATTGCTAAGGGGAGATAACTGGTTACACCTAACTCGTCCCAAACACCTATTTGTTCAGCATCCCTCCTCGTGCTTAGTACGCAGGTGTGATGTATACTGCTCGAGACATGGGAGGTCCAGAGCTTGGGGACTTGGTTGCATATCTGTATGATGGCCTTTGGCCTGCTACGTAAACTGAAAAGTTGAAAGTGGCGCGAGAGAGAGTTATTTCACCTTTTACGTCAAACGTGTGGCGATGTTACAATGGCATAGCTAAGTTACGGGTCAAACACCGGACCTGTCGGTGATTAACTACTACAG
Source organism: Chlamys rubida (assembly GCA_032359455.1). Classification (NCBI taxonomy): domain Eukaryota; kingdom Metazoa; phylum Mollusca; class Bivalvia; order Pectinida; family Pectinidae; genus Chlamys; species Chlamys rubida. The sequence goes on along the minus strand of JAUMHH010155435.1, from coordinate 16,256 downwards.
GTGCATCAAAGACCGGATCACGCGCGCCTCTAGCTGTTGTAGAAGGAGGCGTAATGTCTAGATTACCTGTACATGTCAAAACTAATGTTTCTTCTAAGCATATAGTATTTGTTTCATAATATTCCAAACGCCGTAACCTCTTTCTAAACACATTGACCATTTGCAGCCAGTACATTCAGTGATGACGAATCTTTATGAGAAATACGTCACTATTCTCTCCTCAAATGCTCAAAACGTAGCAAGTGACACCTCACGAAATCAAAACGCATTGCCACAGTACTATTGATATTTAAAGTAGCGAAACGCGAAAAATGGACAGTTAGAGATCAGCGACATGAGCCATTTAAAAGTTGTAGTCCATAAATGCGCTTAATTTGTTTATTAGTCCGTGTCACACTATTGTTGTAAAACAATTACTGTGCTTGATTATCAAATTAAATATTGTTTAAAGTTAAAATATATTTTACAGTTTTGTCACAGTAATGGCGTTGGAAATTGCTAGCCAATTCTGGATCTTTGCTGTAACTTTTGTTAAAGATCTGGGGCCGTATTTATGAAACTGTTTTTATGCTCAAGCATGGATTTTGTCATCCTCGATATCCAGGAGTTATGCACATTTTCGATCTCTGCACCCCTGGAATATGTCATAGCAAAATTGAAAGCACGAAGATAGCTATTTGATTGGTCTCAGGTAATAAAAAAACACCTGATCAATCTAGGCTGATACCTGTCCTTTAGAGATTACAAAGGAGAGACGCCCGACTTCAAAGCCAGTCAATTTTCACCGTTACCTGACCGACAGATTCTTTTGATGTACATCAAAGGATCGAAAAAGTCTTCTGGTCTCATCAACAAGGTGGCGCACACTGTGTCTTCAATTTTGCTATGACATGAGCGTACCCCTGGAGTATCGAGGATTGAATGTTGTGATCAAGCCTAATTTCTTGTTCCGGATATAAATTAATAATGTAATCTTTTTTGTCAATGATTTGGAAAACAAATGAAGAGACTAAAAGCTGAATACTGTTTTCATTGTTTACGATTGACTTATTGATCGTTTGACATATATGTAATTTAAGTGAGTTACAAGAAAGCTGGTTTCAGCACAGAATCCAGGCTTGAGCATGAAAACGGTTTCATGAAAACGGGGCTTGGTTCTTCTCAATACGATATTTAGGTGTTCTTTCTTTAATTGGTCTTGGATTATATCTCCGTGGCCACCTCTCGTCGCCCCTTAGCCAATTTAATTAGTCCCCACACCAAACCAAACACCAAACCCTACACCAACCTACCCATCTCCACCCCTCCCCTCTTACATATATATATATAGTATTCTATCATTTATGTATATATAAATTCGTACTTACACCCCATCCCCTATCGTTACGTAGGGATAGCTTAAAACCTGATTGCTCATTGTCTTCTATTTCAGTGATTTCCTAATTAAGGACTTCCTGCTATTTTAAACAAAATTTTGAAACACAAAATTAAATCACTACGTGAATTTAGTGCTAACATTCCTGGTTATCACGTGATTCCACTAGCTTGTTTACGCGTAAGAAATCTATTTCTTTCTTTCTATATACTTAGTCACGACTTAACCAGCAGTTCCATATATGGGACCGGAACGGTTTGTGTAACAATGACATGTACGTACGCTATAGGTGACAGGTCTAACCGTACAGATGACCCATTCATTGATGTCACAGGTCGTAATCTGCACATACTACAGATGTATACACAGGTATACAGAAAGGTAAGACGCCAGCCATGTATCAATATTTGTCATATTTATTATGTTTACCGCACATATAGTTTGTGCACCTATACTCGATATTAGAGCACGCTTTCTCCGTGTACACATATTTATCGTACGTGTGTGTACAATATACACCTTTAACTGTAATATAAGTACTTTGAAGTAAAATGGTAATAAAATAATTGTGCCTGTTAGAGCCAATCCGATTGGTTCCGTGAAGGTATGTATTGAGCGTTATGTTTTGGCGCTCCCTGTGCTAAATATATAGATATGCTGGAAACACCGTATTTACGATTTGCCTGTTAATACCTGTGCCACTTTTTACAGTTTCGTGTTCCGGCCCCTCGCAATTGTCAGTGTACCTGTCCACTTACGGTCAAACTGGCCATTCATCACGCCGTGACCACAGAAAAGATCTTTCGCCATCACGGACAGTGAGTGGACAATTATGTCTCTTAACTCCCAGTGATAAATAGACAACAGATTTCTATTCTGGTGAGTATACGTAACGTTTTGAGGTCTTAAGGCTATTTCATATGTTTGTTTATGCAATTAGAATGAACATTTATTACGTTCACGGAACTAAGGTTATCCGAGTAGAAATTTCACACTTACTTATTTAGACTGGGTTCGCCCCGAGTGACTGTCCACGAGAAAGTCATGCCATAACAATGTCAGCACGAGGCGACCACGCCACGTTATCGGGAACAACATACGATTATCATTTATTCCAGCGTTGTTTTCTAAATTAAAGTTATTAATATAAAGTAAAGTAAAGTTACTAAAATAACCGTAATTCTAACTGATTAGTGAAGTTATTAGTTAAGGATAAAGTTTATTTCACTTAATTTGGTTTTACAGTTTTTAAGCTTCATAAACAATGAAATCTGTCCTAAGGGGGGGGGGGGTCAACATTTGGCCCCCACTTTGATTTTCATTTATTCTTTTGCCTTATGTAGATATATAAAAATGATCAATAACTGCATACATGTAAATGTTTATTCATAATTACTGCTGGTATCCATAGTGGACCTCCTTGTATAACACCAGGTTGAGTGACGGTGATATCCTAACAAAATGACCGATAAAGGTCACAGGCGAATTCTATTTTGTATAAAATTACTGTTATATTGATTATTGATACTAAATATGTCATATTGGTATACATGAAGTAAGCGTAGTGATACTTTTAATTAGAAAAACATGCAACATTTTCACAAAATTTTAAACATAACCAACATTGTCAACTAACCTTTATATACAATGTAGTTACAATGGTAGTCTATATTTTAAACTTCTTTAAAAACTTCCCATATTTGTATTGTCTACAGAATCATTTTTATGTACAGGTAATATCAAAACGGTAAAGTACTTGTTTAGCATGCCAAACATGATCAATGGCAAATTTCACATAACCTTGAAGATTTGACTATCGATGTTTATTATGATAAATACCGATACATTTTCTGTTTTTGTATCATACCAAAACACTTTATTATATTACGCATGTTTTAAAGTTATGTGCAGTAGTAATAACTCGTATTAAATATTGTCGTGAATTCGGTGTGTGGTTTCACACACCGTCACAACATGTAGTTGGAACTGCTCTTAGCTCCCGAAATCTATGAAACAGTGTGAGTGTGGAGGAAAATCACTCACGTGTGTTCGGTTAAATGTCAAGATGTAAAGAGACCGCGCCGAGATGTCACATCGAGGTTGTTGGCGCGGTTATCGGTCTAAGGGAGATAACTCTCCCCAAAATTTACCACACTCTTCCCCGTTTTATGAAGGCCCCCTCTTGCGGTTGGAAGCTGCTGATCAGGAATCATGGATGAGGTGGTCTTTCTTGAAGTTGCAGATCCTCTGGTGTTGTTCCGAGATGCTGGAGATGATTGTTCTCTGATGGATTTGGACAAGGTCGGGTCACCCCTTAAGAATAGGGGACCCCTAACAGGAACACAGTTTCACCGTGCGCCCAGTAGTGGAAGTTTGGTCCCATACTTCATATAGATCAATTCTTTTGATGGGCTTATTTTAACTGTGCCCTCCTCCAAGGTACATGACCATTACAAATATAAACTTTATGGTTGAGCATAGGCATACATGTACCGTGCCCTTGTCAGGTACTCAGACATGTTTCAAAAGTGGAAGAATGCCCTCCACTTGTGTGCTGACTGTGACAGGGAGTTGATAACACAATCCCACCCTGAGCAGATAACCGCTCAAGGGGCCGATCCCTCATAATTTCCGGAGACGGTTGAGCAGAAAACCACTCTGTCTCTAACTCTTTCTGAACCTCCGTAATGATAGCTGACTTAAATAGAGCTTCTGATTAAACGCTGTCTCCCAGCTGTACAATGTGATCCCATTTACCTGGGTCACAAAACTACTAAGGGATTTTACTGTCCTTGCTCTGATTACTAAACCTAGGAACACAGTAGTGCCGTATAATTTATCTACTATGAAACTATTGCCTAGACACCCCCACACCAGTCTAGTAAACTTTTGGGGTGCCCTAGTCTACCAAGCTGTGCCGGTGAGTACCCCACCACAGTGGGTTACAGCGCTATCGGATTGCTCCGCGACAGTTGAGCGACAGTGGACAGGCTTCTGTAATGGCAGCCCCCGTCTGTGGCCTCGGGGAGCGCTTCACTCAAACAGTTCCCTTGCCCCTGCGAACGCGATCTTTCGCATTTGATATATTCAACTACCACAGTACCAGCGGCTCAGAAGATAAAACGACTTCGATGCGTATTTTTCGTCTCTTTTCCCACTTTGGTTCCGGAAGACGGGATAAGGAACGGTCATAGTCACAGATTACACCATCATTGACGAAATGGATCTGAAGGACACACACTTTGTTTCCATACTTGTACTGTTGTCCTCCCTGGGCTAACCCAACCACCGCATGTAACTCCTGGTCATCGATTTCTTTCTTGTCGTTATCTGATGACGTCACATTTGGTTTGGAACATTTGACGGGGAAGATCCGAACACAAGTTTCCGTTACCTCTTCCCCGTCAAATTGAAATGAGGCAGATTTTGGTTTTACCGCCTCATCTTCTTCAATATGCATATGCTTATTTTGTTGAGGACCAGGAGTATGGGCCTTGTATGTCAGTGGTACCATACTGTCCACGTCCTCTTCAAACCGTTCACAGTTAGCTCCCGCGGGGTGACTGTTCAGTGGCTCTTCCGAGACCATCACTGGCCTCTGGCTCTCCCTGGGAATTTTGTCCATCTCATTATAGACAGGAGCTTCCCTGGGAAGCTGAGGAATGGCCTCTATTGGCTCGGTAACCCTGTTGTCCCCGTAGGTACTCTGGCCTTTCCCAGGAACCATGTCTGCTGTATAACAGCTCCGGGCTTCTCTGTGGAGATGGCAGATGACCGCTACAGGTTCTTTACCTCCAAATTTCTGTCCTTCTGTCATTATGACGGACTTGGTAGTGTCATTCATCACTCTCATTATGGATTGTTGGGCACCGGGAGGCACTACCAAACCGGTAATCATGACTCCCCCGGGATGTTGTGTGGGTTGAATCGTGGACGTACCCCCATTAGGTCTAGCCCAGACCACCGGACAGTGCCCTATAGTGTTTGGTGGTATTGTTAAATTTTGGGCTAATTTAACAGTGGACGATGTCCTCTGCTCCCCCACCCGTGGTGTAATAGGTATTACCTGGTTACCAATAAACAGGACGCCTGCATCTAAGTCGATGCCACAGTTGTTACTTGACATGAAATCCACCCCCAACAACATGTCGTCCATGATGGGGGCCTCACATACCGTCCAAGGTACTTGTTTCCTATTCCGATCTGTAGGTCCTTCATTTCTGATGGTACGCCTGGATATTCCGTCCTCTGTCGTTACCCCAACTGGCGGCACTGTTGTTACCCCTCCCCGGTTCCCTGGGGCCCCGACTAGGTTGACCTCGACCTCTACCTGGTGACCCTGTGTCAGGTGCACGTGACTCCCATGATATCCGGGTGACCAGTTACGGTTTCGCGGGGGACCTTGTTCTGAGTATGGTGACCTATCTCTGCGTTGACCGTCATACCTATTACGCCCGTTGTCTTCGGGCGGACGAGGGTACTGAGCCCTAGCACGATAATCATAGTTTTGAGTTTCGGTCGCGTTCCGGAGAGCGGTAGACACCCCGAGGTGGAGGCGAGTTCGGACGGGCAGACACACCGCCCGCACTAAGTCGGGCCAGGGATTTCTTTAACTCCTGCAGTTCATCTTTAAAGAACTTTACAGGGTCTTCCTCTACTTTGTCATCCCCCGACTTAGTGCCCTCAGCAAATTTCACCTGCCTACTAGGGTAATGTGACGCGCGAGAACCAAACAGAGCAAGCTGATTGGCCACGGAGGCCTTTATGTATTTCAGAGCTTTGTGAACCGTCTTAGGATTCCTCACCATGGCTCTCTGCGCCGCCATCTTCTCGCGACAGCCTGTAAGGAACGCCTCTGTAGCGATCTGATTCCTCGTTGTGGTGTCGGAATGCGTAAAGCCATCTCAGGTTATGGTTTGAATCCGCTGGGCAAATTCTGCTAAGCTCTCATTTTTCTCGTGAAGTGCAGTTCTCTGCGGGCCACCACTGGGACGCCCTTGTCGCTGAACCGTTCCTTCATCTTCTTCTTGAGCTTAGTGAACCCAAGAGTTCGCGAAAGTTTGTCGGCGTACTCCAACGCATCACCAACAAGACAATCAAAAAACCGCTGTATAGTCTTACGATCCGACCATCTATTATCTTTTTTTATAATTCTTTCAAATTTAAGAGCGAATGGCTCCCATCTCTCCTTACCTGGGTAAGTGGGCATCTTGTGTCTCTGAGGACTTCTACTCCTTAGGCGATGCCTCTGCTCGTCATCGGAGGAGTCCTCGGAATACATATCGCTGTCCCCCTGCTTTCCTCACTGGAGAAGTCTGGCTCATATGTGTCGCTCTCTGACGAATCATCACGTCTACGCCTTGCAGTGGCACGGCGCGTTCCCTGTGATCGGCACGCATGTCGTTCACCGGGGAAGGGGGTGGCGCGTGCACCATGCAGGATGTTCGTTGTCTGACTTGTCGCGCGTCCGTCTATTTTTTCCTTCATCGCGGGTAGCACGCGCTATTGTAGCTACGTATACGCCACGATTTACTGCGCTTGTTAAGGGCTCTTTTGCGTGAGCACCGGCAACGGCCGAAAGCAGATCACGAACAGGAGTAGTATGGTGTTCTAAGTTAACCTGCTTTTGCCCTAACTGAGTGTCTATGTACCCCAATAGTTATTTATCCCGCCATTGGTGTATGGCAGCTTATGGCCTGGGGAAAATGTACCCTCCCCATGTTGGAAAGGTAGCTGCGAAGGGTCATATCCCTGGGGATAACTCCCCCTCCCTGCTTGGGAAGCGTCAAACTAGGGTTGACATCTTCCAACAGGAAGTCAGCCTCCTTTTCATTGGGCGATGATAGGCATGATATGCTGTGACCCAAGGGCAGATTCATTTCCTCTTCAACATGTGGAGCAGATTCTAATTTAAACCCCCACTTAGAAGCAATAGGTGCAATGGGTGCACTGGTACCTCCAGTATTCCATGTTGTCATATGGGACCCCTGACCTTGACCCCTTACATACCTACCATTCTTCAAGATAACATGTAGGATAAGGTCAAAACAGGACTCTTTCCGTTTAGGCACTATTGCCCGAGGGTCAGTAGATGGTACACCCTCAGGTTGCATGGAGGTAGACTGAGATGTACCTCTATCCCCCCAGAGTGACCAGATATTTGTTTGTTGCCCTTGGCTACTGACATACTGACCACCCTTAGGTGTAGTCAGTAGCATAGTGGCTGGATTAGAGGTCTTCTTTGGAGGCGAGGCAGCACACAAGCCGCCATGCTCTCTTCTGATTTACCACTAAGTCCCTAACCTGGACCTGCAGCTCTTTAAATTTATGCTGCATGTCCATCGCTGCGTCCTCCCGTCTATTAAGCCTATTTGCCTGTGATGAGGTCGACAGGGATGGTGACTGCACCTCTAATGGAGCAGTGACCATTATTCCCGTGATTACCCCATCTCATAGCCATCTCTGCCACTTTTCAATGCCTATTCTCGAATTAGAGACAAGTTTTTGTAAGGTGAGGTCGCCCTCACCTCTTATCTCAATGATTTTCTGCGCCGTCGCAGGGCCTAAACCCTCCAACGTGCACAGCTCATCCTCTGTAGCTGACCGTAAATTTAACACAGTCATCCTCAAATATGAGACAAAATACGGAAAAGTTTCCATGTTGTTATAAAATACAAGTCAAAACACTTAATAAAACAATTACAAAATTATGCACAAGGACAGTATACTAACGTTGCTACAAGTAGACACGCGTATCTGTCCCGTACAAAATTCAAATGACAACAAATATATAACAATTAACAGTTTACAAAAAAATATCTAATTCCTTAAATACCTTTTTTCTATCCTATTGTAATATAAATCTAGCTATATTAACCTAACAGTACATGTAATAATTATTCTACAATATAAAACTAACAACTCTAATCTAACGAAAGCTCAGAGGTCTCGCTTGTCATATTCCGCCATTATGGGCGGCCCACTATACAGGCGAATGGAGCTCCGTACAAAGTAACAACTAAACTAAATTAAACTAAATATAAATATCAGAACGGCAGCAAACCGCCGACTCTGAATTACCCGTAATAAATAATTAAATAAATAACAATAAACTATCAGAACTGTCCCAAATTCTCACTCGTAATTCGCGCACTGGTCACGTAGGCCAGCGCACGTGGAGAGCGAGAGGGAACCAACAAGGTGAAAAAAAGACAAGTTCAAAACAAAGACAAAATACGTCAGACATAGTGTCGGTTACGGACTGCTGACACCAAATGTCGTGAATTTGGTATGTGTTGTCACCCACCGTCACAACGTGTAGTTGAGAACTGCTCTCAGGTCCCATATTCAGGTTGAAGTCAGGATGTAAAGAGACCGCGCCGGTTAGCGGTATAAGGGAGATAACTCTCCCCAAAAATTTACCACAATACATTTATTAACAGTCTGTTTTTCAAGCAAGTCTACTTCAAATTATTTAACTAAATCATTCGTCTTAAGTTTCCATTGATGGGTTTTTCGTTTTTGATTGTTTTTAGATAGTTTTGTGTGTTTTCGGGTAAAATCGTCGTGTCCATTCTGTCCAGTTATCGTCGACCGTCTGCTCTTTAGTATCCCCCATAATTCTAAAGCCAAGCGCCTGTTTGACCCTGCTACCCAATAATATAAAATCGGCCAACTGGAAAGTGATGTCGCCAAAGTTTCCTCTTCTCCCGACTCCCAACAAAAACTTGAGACATTCTGACTTATAGAAATCAGAAGAAATTTGCACTAGAAGGTATGACTTGTTTTCCGTAGGCCTATAGTGACCAGTTAGACTAACAGCTGTGTACTGTACCAGTAGCCTACTGTACAGCTGTAGGCCTAGAGCAGTTACAATGTAGGCCTACATGAGTACTGATATTAATACCAGGCCTCCATGTAATTCCACTAAGGTGACTTCCAAGAATGAATTAACTAAACCAGCATTTTATTCATTCATTGAATGAAAATTCAGAGGCATTAAATGCACAGTCACAGTCACAGGTACCTCGTCTGCCAATAGCCACACCCATATTATCGGTGGGTGTATTGACAGACGAGGCTATATTACCTGTGGTGCTGTATTACCTGTGGTATATTCTAATGTTAGCCTGCTGAGTTTCCTCTGGCCCTGACACCAGTCATTTTGATAGATAGATGTCTAAGTCTATTGTCAGGGCCAGATGAAACTCGGGCTAGTATAATGTACATATCTCCTATACTATTATCTGATTATGCTATGTATATCAGATAATTTACATACTTATGTAACAGGAGAGGAAAAATTGCACGGCCAGACCGGGGTTCGAACCCGGTACCCTCCAAACTCTAGTTGGATTCTCTACCAATTGAGCTATCTGGTCGCCGATGATCGACCCTGTCCCGTTCCGCTACATTCCTCCCTCTTTTAACAAAGTCTTCGACCCGAAGACACACGAGACCCTATACCACCTTCTGTGGGTATATTTCGTTGGGCGCCAAATGTAACAGGAGAGGAACAATGCACGGCCAGACCAGGGTTCGAACCTGGGACCCTCCGAAATCGAGACAGATTCGCTCTACCAATTGAGCTATCTGGTCGCCGACAATCGACCCAGTCCAGTTCCGCTACACTTATATGAAATATATTTAGATATTCAACAATTTGTTTCAAATTGAAATTGAATTCCAATTCAACAATAACATCAAGATGAAAAAAAAATATAACAAATATTGTAGGAGAAAAAAACAAAATCAATTTTGTTTGACTTCTTAATTCTTTGATGCATTGCTATTAGACATTGAATAAGTTTCCTTTTTGCTTTCAGAATTGTTCTGGTGTCCTATGTGTTGGTTGTTCTTCAGCTTTGAAAAAAACAATTCTTGGACGAAACAAATGCCAGCACAGCTTGTTTCAATTCTAAAACTACAAATTTAACAAAGAGACTACAAGAACGAGAGGGAGAGAAAGGAAAAAATCTTCCAAACAGCATTGAAATTACACAAACTATCACCAAATTTCCAAAACTTAAGTACAAGGAAATAATGAGAGAAGAAAACAGCAATGGGTTTATTCAAACACTTGAAGAACAGGAACTACCCAAGACACGTACAGGAGATAAGCCTCACCAGTGTGATGTCTGTGGCAAGAAGTTTAATAAGACACGTACCTTTCAGACACACATCAAGACTCATACAGGGGAGAAGCCCTACACATGTGATGTTTGTGGTAAGGGGTTTAGTGTAGCAGGAAGCCTAGAGACACACCTCAGGAGACATAAAGGAGAGAAGCCCTACAAATGTGATGTCTGTGGGAGGGGATTTAGTGTGACACAACACCTTCAGATACACCTCCGCACACATACAGGAGAGAAACCCTACAAGTGTGATGTCTGTGAGAAGGGATTTACTGATGGAAAAAGCCTACAGACCCACATCAGGACACACACAGGAGAGAAACCCTACAAGTGTAATATCTGTGGCAGGGGGTTCAATCAGTTAGTTCACCAAAAAACACACCTCAGGACACATACAGGGGAGAAGCCCTACACATGTGATATCTGTGGTAAGGCGTTTAATCAGTCACAACAACTACAGGTTCACACCAGGACACATACAGGAGAGAAGCCTTACACGTGTGATGTCTGTGGTAAGGCCTTTAGTATGACTCAAAGCCTCACGCTACACCACAGAATACATACAGGAGAAAAGCCTTACAAATGTGATGTCTGTGGTAAGGGGTTAAGATTGGCACATCACCTAAAGTCACATCTCAGGATACATGTTGGAGAGAAGCCATACAAGTGTGATGTCTGTGGTAAGGGTTTCTTTGGGGAAGGAAGCCTTCAGAGACACCACAGGACACATACAGGAGGGAAGCCCTACAAGTGTGATGTCTGTGGTAAGGAGTTTAATCAGTCAACTACTCTTGTGTCACATATTAGGATACATACAGGGGAGAAGCCATACAAGTGTGATTTGTGTGACAAAAGGTTTATTCAGTCATCTTCTTTAAAGTCACACCTTAGGGCACATCAGGGAGGAAAGTCATACAACTGTAATGTCTGTGGTAAAGAGTATAAGGTGTTAAAATGCCTACAGAAACACCTCAGGACACTTCACATACAGCAGGCAGAAACCCTGCAATTGTTATATATGTGGTAAGGATTTCATTGTGTCACAAAAGGCCTACAGACATTTCAAAAGACATTTCAGGACACTACAGGAGATCGAGAGGCCTTTATTACAATTATGAGAGGTTTAATCCTCTAAATGGACACATCAAAATACATACAGGAAAAAACCCTGCTATGTCTGCTAAAGAGAGGTACTGTTGATAAATGTTATAAGCAGTTTCTGTTTGAATTTACATGGACCAAAAACAGCATGATTGTCAATTTAAATTAATTTAGATATGTATGCAGTTTATTTGTCCATAATATCAGTGATCTTTATAAAGATATAGTTGTACGTTTTTATGTAATGTATATATTTTTGACTTCTTTAAAGACATTTTGTTACTTTGTATACACCTCAGCAAAATTTGAGCACCATTAAAACCTTTTGAGACATCTAAGAAATTGATTTTCTCTCTATGTGCAAGTAAAAAAATACTGACCTACATATCACACAAAGAAATAACGTATTTCCATATGAGATCATGCATATGATGCCAACAATAAACTATTACTATCGAGAAAAGGAAAGTTCATGATTTGAAAATTAAAATTGAAATACAGATTAGAAGTATGCTGTGCCAGTTGGTCATGTTGTAAGTAAAAGTTGAGGAAAGTAGTTGAAGAAGAAGAGTTAGGTGTCCTTTTTTCATGATTACGATCGATGTGGTCAATTAATTTCTTGTTGTTCAAAGTTATGATAGTCAAAATATCTGAAAGTAAGACTGAAAGACTGATAGACTTGGGGTTTAGTTACTAGTCCTAATATATTCTTCAATAAATTCAGCCTTATATGGACAAAAACTAAGTCAGCCAGAAGAGGGACCAGAGTTTGTTCCCATAGGATTATTTCATTTTGAGCCACAGTCCAATGTGCAGATGAGGCAATGCATTTGCCTATAAAGATGTGACAATATTTACAAATTTGTAAGTATATTTAAATGAAAGATTTTGTTACAATTTCAAGTGATAACCTGCAGCTGTCATGTTAATATATGTAGCGGTTCTTCACGTTACTTAATGCCACCTATGACTGACGGAAACTGAACAAAGTGGCTTTTACTGAATTGCTATTGAGTAAATTAAAACGAACTTCATCTTTCGTTTTTAGCTCACTATTATAAATGCCGTGGTGCATAGTCCGTCTGTCGTCCGGTGTCAATATTTTACTTTAAACAACTTCTTCTTAACAACCAAAAGGCCTAGGGAGATGATATTTGGCTAGAAGCAAACTGGGATGAAGGGCTTCCTAGTTTGTTCAAATGAATGACCTTCACTTATAATCAAGGTCACATGGGTCAATTGTCTTAAAAAACCTTTATACAACTTCTTCTGAATAACAAAAATGCCCAGGGTGATGATATTTAGTCAGTAGCATGCTGGGGTGAAGGCAGGGCTATCAAGTTTGTTCAAATTAATGACCTTTACCCATATTCAAGGTTACAGGAGTCAAATATGTTAAAAAACTTTAAACAGCTTCTTCTGAATAACCAAAATGCCCAGGGTGATGATATTTGGTCAGTAGCATACTGGGGTGAAGGGCTACCAAGTTTGTTCAAATGAATGACCTTCACTTATATTTAAGGTCACAGGGTTAATTGTTTAAAAAAAACTTTAAAACAACTTCTCCTGAATACCCAAGAGGCATAGGATAATGATATTTGGTCAGTAGCATGTTGAGATAAAGGCCTATCAAATGTGTCCAAGTGAATGACCTTGACTTCAATTCAAGGCCACATGGGTCAAATATGTTTAAAATATTTAAATGACTTCTTCTGAATAACCACAAGGCCTAGAATGTTGATATCTGGTCAGTAGCTTCTTGGGATAAAGAGCTATCAAGCTTGTTCATTTGAATGATCTTGACTCACTTTCAAGTTCACATTTGGTCAAATATGTATAAACCTTTAAATGACATAATCTCAATAAAGAAAAGGTCAAGGGTAGTGATATTTGGCAAGTTGCATCCTGAGATTAAGGGCTATAAAGTTCGTTAATTGTGATGACCTTGTTCGACTTTCAAGGTCACAGGGGTAAAATATTTTAACATCTTTTAATAGGTTCTTTTGGATGATTCATAGTCATAAGTACTGATATTTCGCCTATAGCTTTACTTTATTAATTAGATCACTTTTAAGTTTACACGTGTGAGATTAATACCAGGTGAGCGATGCAATGAATATGTTAATTAGACTGTAAGGAACCAAGACTGACTAGCCATTATAACCCAGAAAAAACTACATGTACAGTGATATAAATCAGACTATAGTTCAGACTTTTGAAACAGCTATATGATGCAGTGTAATTCATTTTTGGCTTCCTTTATCTGTTGTACAGATGCAATCACCTGTTTGTGTATGTGTGTTACGTTTATCTTTCAAGATACAAGGTGGTAGATGCTGCTAGTGGATTGATTAGTCCCCGAGGTTTGTAGTAATGTTGATGGCCACAGTTATCTCTTTGAGTAGTGGCATGGTTCATTCTATAGTAAATATACACACTTTATAGATAATGTAATTTGAAAATTAACAAGTAATCTTCTTAATGTTTAAATTCAGAGTCAAGGGGTTTTACGTATAAGCACCTGCCCCTCTGTTTCAACGGTATTTTGGACAAGTTGAGTTTCAAACTCTTTGGTCCCTTGCATCATTGATTAGTCCTAGCTAGAAGGACAAAACATCTGTATAATACAGTGTGATTCATTTTTGGCGAATTGCATCTATTACCAAATTTAAAACTATGAAATAAGCAAAAGGCACTCTAACTTTCCTTAGAAGAAATCAGAATACTAACGGTTAAAGAACCAGTGCACCAATCACTGGTTAGACCCTCTGTAGAAAGTCTTTCGATTAAGTATCCGTATCTGTTTACATCTATCTACACATGCCTCTGTCGGCGCCAGACAGGGGACACCGGGCTCCGGCAGGGGGCAGCATTGAAAGACAAGACCGTCACCCCAGCATACAGCACCAGGCCTGCAGATCCTCCACTCCCCATAAACAGACAACAACTGTCGGTATAGACTCTCCTGACATACAAGGGCCTCTTCTGCAGCCTGGCCATTGGCACTGAATAGGGTTTGGTCCCTGGGCAAACTGTCTCGGCTCCAAATTCTAATATAGGTCCCCAGGGATAAGCTCTGGAATAGTCACTTGTAGCATGCAATGGATGAGACTGCCTATTGTCACGAGGTGTGGTATATTAGGCCAAAATTAATACAAACGAGCATAACCACCGTATAACTAACATTTATACATTTATTTACAACCAAGCAAATCATACAATATACAAAACATAAATACCATAAACTATACACAATCACACTGTTCAACAATCTTTCACTCACTCCTAACAATACATAGACCCCCGGTTTACACTTTACAAATAATTCACCCTACATCAATAGATATAACTTCCTGAGTCCATCAAGTGATGTTACAGTCTCTGCACATGTTTTCCCCAGTATCAGAGGACACCGTAGTTATATGGTTCACGCGTATCCAGGAATGGCACATATATGTCACTCAGGACGGAGCTCAGGACTTCTCTCCATATTGGTGAAATCATTCCAGGTTGCATCACAGTTCCAATTCAAGGTCGATTCAAGGTCACCCCAGGGTTACATCCGGTTACAGCCAAACCGGCTCCTACAGAAGGTCTATCTACGGTCGGGGTCACATACAGAGGTTACCTACAAGGCATAACCAATGATATATAGTACCTAATCTAGCCCGAATGTCTAGCACAACACATTAATATATATGCCTTGAGTATTTCTGACGGTCTACACTTCTTTAGGAAATATTAAATTCCCTAGTCAGGTTTTTAACTATAAAAGCACATTTCTCACTCTGGTTATCAACTACATACACACTAGTTATATAGCATTAGACTATACTTCTAATAAAACCCCTATTTAATAAACATTTAATATACACTCTCGTATCACCGAACAATTACATATTTGATAATACTCACATCAACTCCCCAATAGCTTCATCCGTACACAGTCATCCACAATATTTGGCACACAGCCTCATGGACACAGTCCACACAAACACAAGGCACACATCATCACAACACAACTGCGAAGCACACAGCTTGGAATTCATGTATACAGGCACACAGCCATCATTAGCACCCAGCTAATACATATTGGTAATGGAATTTGAGTTCAGGCACACAACCATCCCAGCACCAAGCTATCCATGTAAAGATACAGGCACACAGACATCATTAGCCACCAGCTAATACATTGTATAGTTGAGCCATAGACCACAACCTTCACTGTCAAAGTTCTGTCCGGTACTACCCCACCCTACACTGTGTACCTTGTAAAATACCTGGAAATTGCATGCCTATCATGTGTTCCTCACCTTACCTGAGTTACCTGAGACACCTCCAGTCCCAACACTGGCCAAACCAGTTTTCAAACTCACCTGGGTGACAGCACGTGCCCTACACCTGTATGAATGAACTGTCACGGTTGAGTAACCTCAATAGTACACACTATAGTAAACACTCTAGTAAGTAGTATCCTGACAATAGTGATATCAAGTTCTTAATCTTAGACTTTGTTAGTCATCGGTCAGGGATCATTTGTTAAGGTTCAACAAGCCCCCTAAAAGATGTTGTAGTCACCTAAACTTCAACCCCCTGATAAGTCATGTTCAAAGACCTCGATTACAAATAGGAACTTATATGTGTTA